>LR749867.1:1271527-1440310 GCA_902729485.2 Mus minutoides
ACTTTGGAAGTGTACAAAGCCGCAAGACCTTTTGCAAGGCCCTTGCCAAGATTATACAAGCAGTGAAGATGACAGAGGAGCCTCTCCTGCAAGTAGGGATCTCCAGAGACAATGTTTATCCCTGCAGAGACAATGTTTCCAGCCCTTAGGATGGGCTTTGTGTTCATGGGCCTGAGTTTGAGTTACCCATGCCTCTGTGTAACCTCCCCATCCAGTCCTGAAAACAAGCCCTCAAACTCACTGGGTCACCTAGCTGGATGTGTGTGACATGGTTTCCTTGATCTGGTGTTAGCATCTGTGACTAGATGTTTGCTCATGTTGGGGGGGCAGGGGGGAGGGCTGCAGGGGCACAATTGCTGAAGAACAAAAATCACTCCACTCAGGGAAGAGGTAGCTCCCACTGCACGGCCACAATCCCCCTAAAATTATTCAAACCACGTTTTCCCTCTCATATTCCCCCTCCCTTATTCTACTGTGGGGCAAACAACAGCAACAAATTAAAACAAAACAAGCAAACTTTACCAACAGTAAAGTACATGGATCTTCTGTATGCAACTCAAGTGATTTTGATCTGTGTATACATGTGCATACCCATTATCCCATCTAACCCAAGAACATATCCATCACCCCCAAAAGTCTGCTCACCTCGTCTTTTGGTCAATTCCCATCTTCCTGTATCCAGTCTCTGGTCTGATTATGTCACCATAGACCCTGTTCTTAGCATAACTGGAACTTTATGGTATGAGTCCATTTACACCCAACTTTTCTCGGGATTCACCGATGCTATTATGTAATTTTTCATTGCACAACTGTGTGGTGTTCTAGTGCACAACTTGTCTGTACATTTCTCTGTTATCTACGCTCTGTCCAGTTGGAGACTACTGTAGATAAAGCCCATATACATCTGCTGAATCCCGGGAAAGATGACTGTCCATCTTCATAAGGAACAGCCAACCCGTTATCCAAAGCGCTCAGGTCATTTCAACTCTCACAGTAACAAAAGAGCATCCCGCGCTCCCTGCACATCCACATCTAACGTTTACCATCAGATCCCTTACATCTCATGCTCCACATTGTGGGTGTGAATGGTGTCTGTGCAAGTCACTTTTCTCACTGTTGGGACAAAGTACTTGACAGTTCAACTCAAGGAAGGAAGAGTCTCTTTAGGCTTACAGTTTGAGTACGAAGTTCATTGCTAGAGATAAGGCATGCTGGGTTTGGTTTGGTTTGGTTTGGTTTGGTTTGGTTTGGTTTGGTTTGGTTTGGTTTGGTTTGGTTTGTTGTATGCTTGTTTTTGCACAAGATGGCTGGTCATGTTACACCCACAGCCAGAATGCTCAGCTCATCTTCTCCTTTTGGGTTTAGGATCCCAGCCCATGGGATAGCACTGACCACTTCTGGGAGCTACCTTCTCATTTCAGTTAATCAGTCTTACCAGAGGCTTGTCTCCGAGGAGATCCTGTCAAGTTGACAAACTGAATGAACCATCATAGTGCTTGACATGTTTCCTTGGCATGTCAAAACCTCCCCTCAGAACCATAAGTAACTGCTTGCATTGAGGAATGCAAGGGACATCAGAGGAGATGACCACCCCTCCCCCACACTCATCCTTTTGGACCCTGGGTGCTCACTCTCTTTCTTTGTAGGGGGATGGCTTTGGATATCCGTTTTGGGTTTTTTTTTTTTTCTTCTGACTTCTCATTTTTGCAGCTGGCTCAGTAATGCCTCCGTCCAACTAACCCTAGATGGGGACAGGCCAAGATCTGTGAGGGAGTAGGTTACAATGTCCTTCCAGGTCCAGCTGGAGACAAATAGAGCAGGGACTCCAGAAATGCCTAATCTGTGTCTCGGGACCACTTATGACATCGTGGGAGGTGGAGGAAGTCAAAGGATAAACCAGAAAAACCATAAAGTCAAGCAAACAGCTGAGCTTAGAGGTAGCATTTGCACAAAGAGATCTTTTCCCCAGACCTAGGGGCTGCGGACCTATAGCTAGGCAGATACTGCTGACCTATAGCTATGCAGATAAAGGGCCTCAACATCTGTATACTTGGCACTTGAAGCAAGGGTAAAGGTTTCATAGCTCTAGACTGACACAAGAACAGCTGCTTCTCTCCTTGATCCCCCCAAATCAGAGGTACAGGAAGGTACCCTGATACCTACCTCCTTCACAATAGTATCCACAGAGCTCAAAATGACCATGCTTGAGTCTGTGTCTCCCCAGACCACAGAGCTGCAGCCTACCTCCCCAAACCAGTTTTGAAAGTCTCTGAGATTTCTGAAGCCTCCAGCAAACAGGAGGAAGCACATGACCTCTGAGTGATTTCTTCACCCAGCTGGCGCCCTCCAGAATCCAGCCTCCATGGGGAATTCTTGAAATCCAGTCTCCTCTCCACCTGCAGCTCTTCTCTGGGATTTCAACAACGGATGACACGGGGTTGTTAAGATTTCCTGCAGTGCCCCAGCCTCTTCATCCTCTCTTTCTACCAAGGCTCTGTTGCCCCTGATCTTCACCTATGTTACCTGATCATTTTGATTCAACCTTTGCAGGGGGAGGGGCACTGTCAGAATAAAGGCTGCACCCATTGCAAGACTCCAAAACGGAGGTGGCAATGAACTACTTTGAACTAACACCAGATCCAGATCCAATGTTAACCAGGAGTAGTAGCCAAACCGTGGTCTTGGGGCCAAATGACATTAGGCTGCCTGGATAGAGAACAGCTATGAATCAAACTGTTCTCAGGGGAAACAACTGTCACACTCTAGTTGGTATAACCCCGTTGCCTAAGCGGCCTCAAGACAACACGTGTCTCCTGCTTGTCTCCCACGTGACAAGCTGAAAGCAGCAAGCTCATGGTACAATAAGACCCCAGACCTAGGGATAAGAGGACATGGCCATTATGTCAGCGAAAGTTGAAGGCTTGTATTCCTGCATTAACTACTCAAAGGAGTGAAGGAAATAGAAATCAGAAGCAAGAGTCATTTGTGTTGGGATTAGAGAGATGATTTGGTGACTAAGAGAACTAGATGTTCTTCCCGAGGATCCAGGTTCAATTCCCAGCACTTACATGCCAGTTCACAACTAGCTCTGTCTCAGGTCCTGAGACCCTTTTCTAGTTTCTTTGGGTGCTGCCTACATGTGATGCCCAAACATACATACAGGCAAAACATACATATACTCAAAATAAAGTAAATACATCTTTTAAAAAGGTTTCCTGAGTATCGCTAAAGCATGCTTGCTTTTAAAACGTGAACAAAAGATTCTTTAAGGGCCAAAGAGCTGGCTCAGTGTATAAAGGCACTTGCAGCCAAGTCTCATGAATGGCCTGAGTTTGATTTCCAGAACTAGATGGCATGGAAGGAGAAAACAGACTCCTGAAAGATGTCTTCTGGTCTTCTGTCCTTCACTCTTGCTCATGGCACACACACACACACACACACACACACACACACACATCACACATAAACACACACTCACACATCACACACACACACATATCACACATAAACACACATCACACACACACACATACACACACATATCACACATAAACACACATTCACACATTACACACACACACACACATCTCTCTCTCTCTCTCTCTCTCTCTCTCTCTCTCTCTCTCTCTCACACACACACACACACACACACACAAATAAGTAAATGTCAAAACAGGGTTATCTGCAGCAAGCTCAACATTCTGATTTGCAGATCCCCCCAACATTTAATTAGCATCGTCGATTTTATACAGCAAGGTTTTAGTTTGTGCCTGCCTTTGAGATTTAATTGAGATTATAATTATTATTATCGTTCAAGCATTGTTAGTGAGAACTAGGTTAGAAAGTAGCAGATATTGTACTTTCCCAGAAACTCCCCGCCTCTCCCGATAGGCTATCTCTACTCCCTCTGTCCCCCAAGTCACTCCTTTTTCATTCTTGACTTCTCAGTGCTATCCAATCCAAAAGTCCCCCTGGAAAAGTGTCCAGTTGTTGCTGAATGGGAGCCAACAACCATGACTACAGGTCTTTTCTGCTTTACTCAGGGCATCCTCTGGGTCAGTCGTCCATCGACAAATGGTGTATTAACCTGCTGTTGCCTTCACATGCCAAGAACTCAACAAAAAACAGGTTCAAACAAAGTCTGGGGGATTTGTGAGCGACTAGAGGAAAGAGCAGTGTGCTGCACAGGCAGCCAAACACCAGCGGAGAGCTTGGTGACTGCCTGCCAGTCTTCTCTGCACTCTGAAAGATCATTCCATCCCCACCAGACCTTCCAAGGACCTGTGGGGGGCGTGGCATCCCGAAAAGGATCCTGTTTTGAGCGCCCTCCCCCCTGCCCTTTGGAGCAGAGCCCTAATACATTGCAAGCCCCTCCCCCTTGAGAGTGGATCCACCCGAAAAGCTGCTGCTTCTTTGCCACAGCTGCTTCCATTTTTTATAACGATTTTCTCTGCCTTTCATTTTCTGGGCCAAGAAGAAGCTCAGGGGGCCCATCTGTTCCTCTCTTCCTGTTCCTCTGTTCCCAGGAGGAACATCATACTCTTGCTCATGTGAGCACGCGTTCCACGGTGGACCACCAAAACGCCTCGGATGGCAATGGAGATCTGGAACGGAAGCAAACATCATCCCCCACCACATCCCCAGCAAGTACTCCAAGATGCTGGAAGAAGAAGCTGCCGGCAACAAGATGGCATCCTCTGCCTTCTGGGGAGAGCATTCCACACAGAAGCAAACCTTTCCACTTAAAGTCTGGGGTCTCTTCCTCAGAGGACTCCCAACCGCAACCATGCTTTGGTTTTGGCATAAGCCTTCCAGTGAAAACAGAAACAGTGTTGGGGGTGTGGCTCAGTTGGTAGAGTGCCCACCTAGAGGCAGAAAGCACTGGATTCTGTCTCCATACTCTTGGTACCGCATAAATCTGGCATGGTGGTTGCACACTTATAATCACAACACCTGGCAAGTAGAAACTGGAAGATGATAAGTTCAAGGTCATTCTGGGTTACATTTTGAGTTCAAGGCCAGCCTGCGCTATGTGAGCGCCTCTCCCCACCCCCAAACAAATAAAAGCCTGTCCTAGTATTTATCCCCAAGACCCCAAGGCAANGGTACCGCATAAATCTGGCATGGTGGTTGCACACTTATAATCACAACACCTGGCAAGTAGAAACTGGAAGATGATAAGTTCAAGGTCATTCTGGGTTACATTTTGAGTTCAAGGCCAGCCTGCGCTATGTGAGCGCCTCTCCCCACCCCCAAACAAATAAAAGCCTGTCCTAGTATTTATCCCCAAGACCCCAAGGCAAAAGTTAAATCTTGAAGAACATTGTTGCATAGAGCACCCAAGTCTGACTTTGGGCCTTGCTCCTTTCTTCATAGCAAAAGTCCTGAGTCTTCAGTGTCTGTTCAGAATTACCGATCTGGAAAGAGCAGACAGCCATGCTAGAGTCCACACAGTCATCCCCCTGTCTCTGCTGCCATATGTGTTTGGAGTTCGGACTTTTGTATGACTCTGGAGTGTCCATGAACCTAAAAACTGAACTCTAAAGACCACCCAACCAACTGTTTGTTCTTTTGCCAGTAAGTCCTTAGCAGTCGCTTTCCACATCAACACACCAAGATAAAATACCAAACACAAGCAACTTAAAAGGAAGGAGGGGATTGTTTAGCTCATGGCTTCGGAAGGTTCAATCCATCATGGCGGAGAGAGCATGGCAGAGAGATTCCTATCATAGCTGGCCAGGAATGGAAATTTCATATGCTCTGCTACCGACCTCCTCTTCCCTTCTATTCCATTCACCTTGGAATCCGATGTGACATGATTAACCCCTTCAAGTTCCCTGACATTCCCACAGCAGTGGCCTGCAATAACTTTCAGAAATCATTTTCTCTCCGGTATTGCTTTACATCGCTTTAGCGCAAGGACAGAAATGAAGATAGGACAAGTGTCAATAACATCCCCCCCCCCATCTCCACTTTTATCACACAAATTATCTCTAGACTTTTGCCAGAAGTCTCTGGTGACAGAAGAGAAAGAGGAGCCTACTCTAGCTGAGAATCACATGATTCCTAGTCTGGACACATTGTTACTTAAGACTGAGGATTTGACTCATGGCTCTGAGGAGCTTAGGAGAATCACCTCCGAGCTCAGAGATCCTGGCCTAGATCTTTCCCATGCTGTATAGCCTGGGTGTCCACCCACATCTCTGCTTTGTTCTAGCATCTACGCCTTTCTAGCAGACTCCGACCACAGGAGTCTCGTTTTCCCCTTTCTGCATGGCACCAATCTCAGTACTGACTGATCAGTACTTCATCTCGGAGGGCCTGGAACAGGGTAAGCCCTCAGGAAGAGGAAGCCCAATATGAAAGAAAAGAGAGAGGGAGAGATGAAGAGAAGGGAGTGGGAGAGGCATATCGAGTGACTTCCTTTACAGAGAATGAGCAGTTTTATATAAGTCATCGCGAGTTTTGCCCAAATACTAGTCTGTCTTTGCCCAAACATCATCAGAAGACCCTGACTACTCGCCTGGTTACCAGTAGGACCCTTATTTCTGATGTAAGTGACAGCTTCCAGTTTGGAAACCTCCCCAGATACAGAAACCAAAGGGGTGGCGGGCATCTGCCTTTTTAGTTTTAGTTTCCCATTAGTGAACACACTTAGGCACAGCTACAAGTAGATTCCAGGACACGGGGCCACACCAAGTACAAGGGGCACCGCTAACCACACACTCCTGTTGCGAGACACTATCTCGGGCTAGAATCAAGACTCCCCAAGGGCGGAGGGAGGGGAGTCACAGAGGCTGGGAAAGCAGAGTGGTCACTGGAACAGCCCACTGCAGAATGTCTGGAATGGCATAAGGGGCCAAGGAAGGGGCTTGCTTCCTCTGCTGCCCCCATTTCCCTACCAGACTGTTCTAGCAGTTTCCAAGTCACTTCATGCCCTACTGCCCAATCACCTCCCAGGGTGCCCCCGAAAGCACATTCTGAAAGCAGCCAGAGCTATTCTCCGCTGACTCCCCACCCCCACCTCCATTATTTGCATAACAAAACACAGACCCGCCCAAGCCTCCCCCTCCCACCTTGCCTTTCACAGTTCCCCTGCCCACAGATCTCTCTGGCTGCCCACTGCCCCATGTTTGCACCCATATCAAGTATCATGTTCTTGTTACAATCCCAGATCTCTCTCTCTCTCTCTCTCTCTCTCTCTCTCTCTCTCTCTCTCTCTCTCTCTCTGCCCTTAAAAGGCAGTGTCTCCTTCCTATTTTGACTCTGCCATGTCCCCATAGGCTCACGTGTCTGTGCTGTTGGTCTTCAGCTGCTGGTTCTATCTTGTGAGCTCAGGGAGGCTTTGGGAGGTAATTTCTAGGGTTGCAAAAATGATTCAGTACTAAAGAGTATCACCTGCTCTTCCAAAGGACCTGGGTTCAATTCTCATCCCCTACGTGGTGGCTCACCACTGTCTGACATCAGTCATGTGTGTGGTGAACAAGGATGCAGGCAAGACACCAATACACACAAAACGAATAGTAATTTTTACTAAGAGGTAATCCCCAAAGTGATGATATACATAGGAACTCACAGAGACTGTGGCAACACACAGCTTCAAAGTAGACAGACAGTCAGCATGGAGAAGGAGAAATAGACACAAAGTCTCTCTCCTAACCAGGAATCTACTTGCAACTGATACCTGATGTGGGAGAGAGAATCCTTTCTCTCCAATGTCCCTGGGCATATCCAGCCCACTCTAGAGCAGCCTCTTAGGCCAGGCTGGAAAGTGACTGAGGCAGAATGTTACCCACACTTGGAACAGAAGGATGAGTTTCAGATTTTTCTACCTGGGTGTGGTAACCCCAATAACCCCCAATACTTCCTGAGTCAGGAAGATGGCCAGGCTAGCCTAAGATACATAGTGAGTTCTGGGCTAGCCTGGGGTACAGAGAGAGAGAGACCTTGTCTCTCTATAAAATGTGAAGCAGAACTCATCACGCTCTGGGTTCAGTAGATATCTGCAATAACCATTTTACATATGCTCTTTTAAGACACGTGAGCCCTATACATGCACAATGTAAAGCCGCATTGCACCTTGGACTCGCACCCACTTAGTAACTTGTGCTTTGCCATTCACCAATAAAATCCTTGCTTGTGCCTGTGAAGTTGGGCTTACTAGCCTCTCTTGATGGTCACAGGTGAGGAAGTAGCTGCTTGAGGCTTCCCATGCAGACCTGAGAGAGTTAAACCAGGGTCGGAGAGTAAGGACCAGACTATAGGAAAGCCATCACAGAGTCTTCATCTTATCCCAGCCTTTGGACAGAGGACCACAGCCCTCGCTACTGTTGACAGAGACTTGCCCAGAAGGGCTGGGCATGTAGCTCAGTTGGCAGAGTGCTTGCCTAGCACCCACAAAGCCTGGGTTCCATGCCAAGCACCCTGGTTATGATGGGGCATGTCTGTAATCCCAGCACTCCAGAGAGGAGCCAAGAGAATCAAAAGTTCAAGTCATCTGCAGCCCTTGAGTTCAAGGCCAGTCTGGGATACATAAAACCTTGTCTCACAAACAAAATACCAAAAGAATTCATTCTTCAGTGTTCCTCAGTGGAAGAATTCTTTTGAAAGATACTGTATCTCCCCGGGGAGACACAGTGGGTCTTTTCTTTCCATGGGTAACACTATTGCATTATGACTGTGGAATCAAAAAACACAAAAGGGAAAAGCTATCCATTCATTCACTCGCAATAAGTTGCTTCTCTTACATTTTATTATTAGAATAAAAAGGATCAGAAGCTGCATGCTGGTTGCATGTATATAATTCAAGCACCTAGGAGGTGCAGGCAGGAAGATCGATTGTTCAAGATCATCCTTGGCTACAGAGAAGTTATCCTTAGCTACAGAGAGGTTTACATCTAGTTTCCAGCTAGGCTACATGAGACTGTCTCAACATCCATACACAGAACACTCCCTAGCCATATATATATATATATATATATATATATATATATATATATATATATATATATATACACACACACACACACACACACACACACACATATATACACACACATGCACACACACATATTCTATCTATATTAGACTAATGTCACTTAGTGAATAGTTAGAGTTGGGTCTTGCTCTATAAGCCAAGATGATGGGAGTCTACTACAGACTGAAGGCACACAAATTAAAATATATAAGGAAATGATTGAAGCCAGTTCTTATGGCATATAGACAAGCCATGCCATAACCCCCAGCATTGTGCCCATGGGGTGTAAATGCTTTAAAACAGGTAGACAATATGTCAGAGAGAGGGGCATACACCATGGGGTATATTAAAGTATGCCTTGCTTAGTGTTGTTATCTCTTTTTATGGAGATCTGGGATCTGCGAACTTCTCTCCAATAGGCTTTAACTTCAACCAGGGAGCTGATTACCCCGAGTTGCCAGGGTCCTAAGTTCCTTATCACCCTCAATGGTCTCACACCATAAATCTCAAGCTGCTATTAATGTGGCCAGACAGATTTTTTTCTTTAAGACCCCCATAGACTGCATACAATTAACCATCTCCTGTCAGCTGGAAAATCAGCTCAATAGCCATTCAAGTTCATGTCCAAACTCTTTTGCATTAAGGAAACTTTGTAAGCTTCCTTGGGACTAGACTCTCAGAGGCTGTGCAGAACGAAGGAAGCCTAAAAGGAGATGGAGCTGGCTAGATAAAGGGAAACCGTCCAGGAGTCTAGCACATGCAAATGCAAGCCACAGAGCAGGGTAGCCACCAGACCTTTCCCCGCAAAAGCTCTTCATTGAACTAGTTACAGAAGTGAACTATACAATCGGCTCCTGCAAAGGTACATGCCAGTGTGTGTCCACCTGGAGCATAGAGTGAAGTGGCCAAGTGGCTGGGCTTGTTGGTGGCTGAGGACATCAGAGCAGATGGCAGTCTGCAGATATTTCTTGGGGATAACGCTGAAGAAATATCAGCTCACAGAAAAAGTTTCTCAGACTTGGACTTGGTACCCTGGCCATCAATTCAGAGGAACAGCATCCCAACCAAGCATCCTGAGAACGATGCCCCAAGGGCAAAGACGTGACCCAAGGAAGGATGGAATCAGACTACTGCATTTTTATGACTCAGATTCTATGAGCCAAGATGGTAGCGGTCTAATATAGATAGAAGACTAACAGGGTGTCCTTGTATAGTCCTGTATCCGCTTCCACTGATCTCTTGACTTGATCTCTTACTTGATATCCACACTGTGGTTCACTCACCGTTCAGAACCCATTGTTTTCCTCTGCCTTTCCAACCCTTCAGCTCCCTCATTGTCTCCCCCATCTGTCCCTTTCCTCTTCCTTCTTTCTTGGTTCTATTTTTTTTTTAAGATTTATTTTATTTATTATATGTACATACACTGTAGCTGTCTTCAGACACTCCAGAAGAGGGCGCCAGATCTCGTTACGGATGGTTGTGAGCCACCATGTGGATGCTGGGATTTGAACTTATCACCTTCGGAAGAGCAGTCAGGTGGTCTTACCCGCTGAGCCATCTCACCAGCCCCCTTGGTTCTATTTTTATTAATGTCTTTCCCTCCTTCTTGGATGTTTGTCCCCAGAGTCTGTGCATCCCAGTTCTCTCTAGATTTTAATCATAACCTGCTTTAGGGAACTTTCCCATATTCTCTCTTAAACCCATTTTACAGCCTGAAGAACTGTTGTTTTGAGTTTCAGTCTTTGTACTCCTTCCTTCGAATGTCATTGAACTGTGTGTGCTCTGAAGGTAAGCCATGCTCAGTTACTTCATCCTGATCTAGAATAAACAGAGCATTGCCGTAAACCTGCATGATGCACACCACAGATGTTCACCTGCTCTGGGGGACGTGGCTGTGCAGTCCTGCAAAAAGATAACATTGGTTAGACTGATTCATTTGCATAGACTTGTGTCATCCCAACAAAGGACGAGACAGAGCCAAGACCAATGTCATCTTCTCTTCCCAAGTCCTTCTTTCTTATTTTGCTGGAAGGCTCCAGCCCATCTCCACTTAGAACCACATCCAGCGCATCTCTCATTCCACTCCTCTCCTGTTCTCTCAGTCCCCCTGACTCCCTAACTTTTCTCTCTATACATTTATTTTTCAATGTGGACCTTCCAAGCTCACACTTGTTCACTGCTTCTTGAATGCTACCCAAAGCTCAGTTGTTCTAACAGTTCTGTTTACACTGATTTCCTGTTAAAATATGTCTTAGGTAGGGTTTGACTGCTGTGAACAGACACCATGACCAAGGCAACTCTTATAAGGACAACATTTAATTGGGGCTCGCTTACAGATTCAGAGGTTCAGTCCATTATCATCAAAGTGGGAACACAGCAGCATCCAGGCAGGCATGGTGCAGGAGGAGCTGAGAGTTCTACATCTTCATCTGAAGACTGCTAGCAGGATACTGACCTCAAGGCAGCTAGGATGAGGGTCTTAAAGCCCACACCCACCCCAACAAGACCACATCTACTCCAACAGAGCCACACCTTCTAATAGTGCCACTCCCTGGGCCAAGCATTTACAAACCATCACAAAATACTTCAAAGGCTCACTGCCACCCTGGCCAGCATTTACATAATAAAATACAATCTTGGGGTTGGAGAGATTGCCACAAGAGCATTTGATCTACACACACAAACACACACACACACACACACACACACACACACACACAAAACTCACATTATTGCAGAGTGGGTATAGCAACCTACCTGTAATTGTAGCTTCTGAATGTGGAGACAGGGGACCCCCCAGAGCAAGCTGGCTAAGAAGCCAACCCAATCTGGGTTTGATGGGAAACCCCTGTCCTTATGAATAAGGCAGAAGAATTATGCAGTATGATACCTGGTATCAATCCTCAGCCTCCACACATATGTATGCATATGCACACAGTTCACCCACACACATGTGAACATACACAGAGGGCGGGATTCAATTTTTGTTATTCCAGCTTTGGATTTCTTTTGGGGATTTCTCTGCCTATGCTAACCCACTTTATATCTTGATTAAGACAAAACCACAAAACCAGCCACTCCTTGCTGATTCTCCAGGGCTGGCGCTGCATGAGAGCAGGGTGTTCACTGGCATGCAGCCCCAGTCAATCCTCTGGACTCCTCTCCCACTCACCCTACAATCCCTGTGAGTCAGGGCTTTCAAGGAGCCTCTCTCCTAAGTCAGCTTCTCTTCTGCACCCAGAGCTCTTGGCTGCCACTTTTCCCTGTCATGCCTGCAGCACATCTCAGGCTCTCTTTTCCTGACCCTGCCTCCCAGGAGGCCACTCTGGAGCCTTCAGTGATGATGCTGCATTCACTTTTGCTGCCACAGCAAAGAGCAGCATCCTTTGTGGTCACGTTTGTAAACGCCATTGGGGCAATCAGAAGCACAGGCAGCATGGTACTAGTTGCTTTGTAATTTCTACAAAGGATTCAGAAAGGAAAAGTAATGTGCCAAGAGGGACAGGGACTCTCATCCTTCTGATTCATCCTGTCATGACCTTATAGAGAGATATACCAACTTCTCTGTACTCATTCATCTTATTCATTAGTGGCTGTGTGTGTGTGTGTGTGTGTGTGTGTGTGTGTGTGTGTGTGTGTGTGTAGTTATAGTTATTCCAGCCTTGTATTTCTTTTGGGGACTTCTCTGCCTGTGATAACCCACTTTATATCTTGATTAAGACATAAAAGTATACACATACATGAATATGGTGTCTATGTATGCTATGTATATATACTCACGCACATGAGTGTGTGTGCACGTACACGTGCCTGCATGTGCACATGTGTATCTACAGGTGTCCTTGGCAGCCAGAAGAAGTGGTCAGATCCCCTGGAGCTGGAACTGTAAACCTCTGTGATTGGCCATGTAAGGGCTGGGAGTCAAGCTCCTCTTCCTGGAAGAGCAACAGTCACTCTTAAACCAGAGTCAACTCTCTAGCCCAATATGTGGCTACTTTCACCACGTGCAATTTCGATGAATGCAGAGAACCAGAGAGTAAAATGTGAAATAAAGTAGACCTCGTGACATGCTCTCTGATTAAGAGGTCTTTCCTTCCTTTCCTCTTTAGCTCTCTTCCCTCCTTCCTCCCTCGCTCCCTCTCTTCCATCTTCCTTCCTTTCTTTCCCCACTGCCTCCCTTGCTTCCTAGTGCTGAGATCACAGGCAGGAATGAGCATAACTAGCAAGACAGAACGTTCGAGACTCTAAAAATTAGGAACCTTGGCGAGGTTGCAAAGGCTCCCCCTATCTCTTCTTTCCCCTGGAAATTCCAATTCTTTTGTGAGAAGAAACCACTCCTAGATTTCTGAAGGGTGTAGGGGGAAATTGCCTGGGCCTGGCAGGCAGCAGGATGCAGGCCAACCTTCAGCTTTTGTGGGGAGTCTGTGCAAACACAGGTTCTAACCTTTCTACCTGGTATTCCTAATCCTGTTTTGTGAGCAGATCTAATAGAGCCTTAACCAAAACAGGGTCTGGAGTGCATCTGGATTTTGCCACCTCTGTTGCCTCACTCTCCAGATCTTTCTTCACCATGGCTGCTCTGGGAACCACCTGGGAACTACCTTCCCTCCCACTCATAGCCCAGCTCCACAGAAACAAGTGGGACCCATTGCAGGAAAGGAGCCCGGGGAGGTGAGGGGCAGGGTCTGCAGAGACTGAGGAGGGCAGACAGCTGTACAGTCTGGAGGCAATTAGGCCTTCTGTCTGCAAATTGGAATCAAAGTTATTATTTATACTGTTCAGCTAGATGTTGACTGAGGCCGTATCAAAGCCTGGCTAATTTATAACAGGGCTCCCAGAGAACAGTCAAACAAACGCATCCCACGTTTCACACAATGGAGGTGGAGGGCGGAGGCTTAGAGAGCTGCCTGTCTGGAAAGTAGAAATTACGTTTATTGTTCGTAATAAGCCATAAAAGTTAGGGCCGATATTCTTAGCTGTTTTCCTGCTGCATGCAAACATCCTGTTTGATTCCTACAAAAGCTGTAACGGAGTCTGACACTCTAGCTCCACCTCTACCCTGGTGGAACTGACCTGAGAAAAACTCAGAAAAGTGTGTGTATGTTCATTCGTGCATGCATGCTCCTATATGTACATGCCTGCAGAGGTCAGAGGTCAACCTTCTGTGCCACCCGCGATTCATCTTATATTAGATACAGAGTCATTCTCGATTGGGCTAGACTGGCTGGCTTGTAAGCCCCGTGAGTCCTCCTGCCCCTGCCCCCCTTCCCTGGGATTAGAGGCACAGCATCACATGCAGCTTGGGTGCTAGGGATCCAAACTCAGGACAATGCAGATTGATCGGGTCATCTCCCCAGAAACTCATCTGAGTTCTTCTGATCCATTAGCTACCAGTTCCTCAGCTGACTCGGTATTCTGGTTATTGGTAAGCATGATTCATATGCATTTGTTTTAGGGGGCTTCCAATAGCTTGCGTCGATTAAGCATCCTGTAGGTGGGCTGGGTATGTAATGCTACAGCAAGAAAAGTGGAGGCAGGAGAGGACCTGAAGTTCAAAGCCATTTCCCTCCTATAGCAAACTGTGGGCTAGCCTGGAGTATAAGAGACCCAGATATAAGACCATAGCAAGGTACAGGCCAAATAAATGATCTACCCAAATATTAGTACCAGCCTATCAGTGAATACCTGGGGGGGAAAAAACACATATAAGAGCTACTTGAAGCAGGAAGGCAAGGAGGGTCTCCGTTTGCCTCAGCATCTCCATCAGAAATCTTGTTCAAGCCTCACCTGTTGCTCATCTGCCACAGCACTCTCGGCTTGTCAATGTTCCCCTTGCCCTTCTGACAAAGGTCTCAGGGAATTTCTATTTTGAAATGTTCAGTGCCAGTGTGAGTTAGGCAGCATTTCTATTTCTCCAAAGGGAGCAAGAAGCTTTTGTTTGGTTTAATGCACGTTGCTGTCGGTTTTTTGTCATTATGTTTTGTTTTGATTTTCTGTTCTGAGGCAGGTTCTCCTTGTACAGCCCAAACCACTCTGGAACTTGCTATGTAGCCCCAGTTGGCTTTGAGCTGTACTGACTCTCCTCCTGCCTCGGCTCCCAGTGTAAGATTATCATCGGGCCTGAGCCACTATGCTCAGCTAAGAGATTTTCTGGGACAGGCTTTGTTTTTAATCTGGGAAAAGTGTAGCTGCCACGTTGGGGACTCTTCCTTCCAGCCTGTGGGTAGATCACGAGCCTTGCTAGGGGGGTGTTCTCAGAGTCATTGTGAGGCAACGATGAGAGAAAACTCAGAAGTTCCTTTAATGAAGCAACGGCTTCTACTCAGGCAATGGAATCTTATGATGGGAGAAGAAAGCATTCCACACCCTGAGACATAATCAAACTAAGTACTGTGGAACTTACAGCAACCTAGCAAGGACAGTCCCTTCCTCAGGGGGCACTTCCACAGTCTCAGGGGATGAGATCTTGCATCTTTCAACACACCTGCATGGCAAAGGGGGTGATGTGACAAAAGCCAAAGGGTAGCCAAAGGTCAGTGGTATCTGTGACCTGAATCGGAATGACTACTTCAGACAGCGCTTCTCAACCTTCCTAACACTGTCACCTTTTAATACGGTTCCTCATGTCGTGGCGACACCCAGCCATGAGATTATTTTCATTGCTACTTCATAAGTGCAGTGTTGCTACTGGTGTGAATCATAATGTAAATATCTGAGATACACGATGGTCTTAGGAGACCCCTGTGAAAGGGTCCTTTGACACCCCCCACCCCCAGAATGAGGACCACTGACCTAAGAGATACAAAGAAGCTAGTAAGAGAAGAGATATAGTGATACCTAACCCCCACTGGATGCTGACAATATCCTGAGTGTACAGCCCAATCTAGAAACCCCGTTTGTTTTCTGTTTCACCTGTAAAGAAGCCAGAGCAAAATGATCCCGGACTGGAAATCAGGTGGTCGGTAAACAGCGGGGGATGGCATTTGAATCCAAATAATCTGGCTGCCAGCCCTGCCCTGGATTCTACAGCGTTCCCAGAGGTAGTGGTGGGAGCTAGACAGGGCTCTGTACCCGGCCAAGTTCAAGCCTTGTGTTTTTTTTTTTTTTTTAAAGCAGGGCTGCTGGGAAAGCTAGCGTACAGCCCGGCTGCCTGACAGGTTTCAAGGTCGGGGTGGGGGGGCGGGGGGGCAGTGAATGATGCGTCCTTTGCCTATACACTTTCCCCCTGGTACTCCACAGCTAACCATGGTGTCTTCCCTCTCCCTCCGGCAGCAGCGTTCCCACCCAAATCAGCTATTACAGCAAGGAAGGTCTAGCGCTATTTAGGATCCACTGTTTTACTTCATTTGGACTTCCATCTTGGTCATCTCTTTCTGGTCAATTTGTGTGAGGTGGGAGGGGGGAACCGTGGGTCTGGGAAGCTTTCGAAAAGTATCCCTTCTCTCTTGTAGCACTTAGAACATAGGCCCTGAGGAGAGGGGAGTACTCCACAGGTTGAGGGATCTAGCGTTCCACCCTGCAGGGGGTGAGTAGGTGGAGGGGTGTTTGGATTTGGAAAGGGGAGGGGAGGGGAGGAGGGGAGGCGGGATGGGGGAGGAGGAAGAGGCTGCCTCCTCAAGGGAAGCAGCTTTCCCATGGAACTGCACGGTAGCTGGTGCCCATTAGCATCCCTATGCATAATAAGAGTTTGGCTCATTGTCATGCAAATGAATTCAGATGACAACACTCTCTCCTCGACAACACTGCCTCGGCACTGGAAAGTTTCTCACACTGTGGCAGCCAATAGGAGCGCACGCCCTCGCCATCTTTCATTAATTACTTCTGTGCCCTTCACTCGGGCAAGGCTCGTTCTCAGTCACACACCCCTTCACTTCCCAGCTGCTGCCTCATTCTGGAAAGGCCGGCGTCCTCCCCGATCCACTAAATAAAATATGTCCTAAGGTAAATAAAAATTAGAGAGACAGTCAGTCCTAACTCAGACGAAGCCGATTTGGACTGAACAGAAACCAAGGCACTGCAGCCGTGTGAGGACAATTTTTCCTTGGCATTTCCCGTTCACCGCACTGCCACGGCATGGCCCAGGACTTCCCCTGTAAGCGGTATTCTCAGGACGTCACTCAGTGGCTGTCCTGATGGATTCTCGAGGATGAGCTATTGAGTGACTCATCTTTGCCATTGTGTGTGCTGTCAACCCCACTTTCTGCACAGCACGCTGGTCAATGTCAGCAGGCTGGAGCTCAGCCACTAGGTCACTGTCACCAGCTTAGTTAGTTCTTGCAGGAAAGGTAGTTCTCCATCAACACTAACCGTAGTGCCAAGAGAAAGACGGGGTATTGAAAGCCCAGCCACAGCTTAGCACACTCTTTTTACTCTCTGAAATCTTGGACATCCAGACCTCATCTCCAGCTCCTCTAGAGGCCTGGAGTCGGGGGTGGGGGGGTTGTTTTCGTGACTTGGAGCAAGTTAATTATACTGTGCTAATTACACTGTGCAAGTCTGTGCGCACATCTATAACATGGAGCTAGTTAGCCACATAGAGCTAGAGATGATCTGGTCCCTGCCTGTGTTAGACATATAAATATGGCCTGGCCCACTGTTGGCGCTTTGAATGGATGTAAGTGGGAGTCATTAATGAATTTTCTCAAACTTTGCTTTTGCTTGATTGGCTTATCCCACTAACCATTCTCTTTCCAGTTCAGCCAAGTTCACTCCTCGATTTATTACTACTTCCAGTCCTGCAGGCAGCCTTACCCCCAGGGTCTTTTTCTTTCCAAAATGTTTAGCAACAATAAAGTGTACAATGTCACGCAGTGTGGCCTCTACGGAAGGCAGGCGTGTGATCTCAGGCTTAACTGTCCCAAAGGTTCAACCTGTCCCCAAAGATCTCGACACTTCCACCTTGCATCTGAGTGCACAGGGTCAGAGAAGATAGGGGAGGAGCAGGGTGGGACATGCTATGAATCAACTTTAGTTTCCACATTATCTCAACAACAGACAGGCTTTGTAGGCAGACACAAATTATATTTGCAAATCATATGCAAATCTGAATGTAAATACTTTGGACCCAGGGAGAAAAAAATCCAGGGGGGAGACATTCCTATTTCTTTTTCCTCTACTTCCCAAGTTTTCTGATTGGTCAGTTGGGGAATCATTGTAAAGATGAAGAGGTGCGTGTAATTATGAGGAATTCAGTTTACCTGCTTGTCAAGGTCACCTACTGAGGTGACTTAGCAGGTGTAAGCTGCTGCTGCTAATTCCGGAGGCAGGGCTGTGTCCACTCTGACCCCAGCTACAGAAAAAAATAAACATGGTTGTGAGCTAGGCAGTTTGGGTTGGGCTGGGGAGGGCTGCCAGCCCAGGGTAACTCCTCCTTTCATTACTTTTCAAATTTGAAAAGAAGCTTGAAGAAACTTCGCTGGGGTAGGGGACCAGGAGAGAGCAAGAGGGGAAAATTAAAATTCCATAGTCCTGTTATTCATCCATTTGGATTTTGACCTGAGAATCTCTTTTGTCTTGGTTTGATTTCTTTTTGAGATACAGGTCTCACTGTAGCCTGGGCTGGTGAGGAGCTCACTAGAGCTCAGAGTGGCTTTAAACTCACAGCGATCTTCCAGCCTCAGCCAGGGTTATGGAAACGAGATTCCTGGGGCCCACGTGGGCATCAGACATTTCCTGGACAGGGCACTGAGAATCTCGATGACAAATGTTAGAAGGTGAGCACACGACACAAAGAAGGTTCAGGACACACGCCTCCCCTGAAGTTCCCCCACCAGCAGCGTGGTCTCTGGAAGAGAGTTCTGTCACCGGACTGTGGTCAGCATGACTCCGTGGTTTCCGCACCTCAGCTGGGCCCTCAAAAACTTCCAGGATGCCCACCTGTGTGGCTTTTGTCAGCATGTAGCCCTTTCTCAAGGAGGGTCAGCTCACAGCAGCTGGTCTTCCTCTCAGACCCTCTCTGTTCTCTTTCTCCAGAGAGGGTAGCTCAGGGCTACTCCAACCTAAATTCAGACTCAGCATACCCTACCCAGTTTCTTCCTTCCTTTATGCCCCAAGAGAACACAAGTCCCATCTGTCAATGGCCAATCAGACTGACTCCTCTCCAGGGGGCATTTAGATAACCTCTCTGGGTCAACTTCAAAGTCCCTTTCCCTTCCTGAGTCTCCTATTCATCATTCAAACCTTCTGGGAGACATCGAACACTGTCAGTTAGCTAACAGGTATGCCTAAAGATTGACTCTGAATATCTTATAAAAAGCTGATCGCGTATCAGATGTACCCCAAACTGACAAACCCCCAAGCCCCAAGTTCAGGAGCAGCCCTGTCTAGTCTTCACACTGTCAAATACTGAAACCACTGGGGGGGGGGGTGGCAGTGCAGCAACATAGCCCTTGGTTCACTGCAGAGTTGAAGTGTTAATTACTTTTATTCTAATAAACTGAAGCAGCCATAGGTGACCAGCAGCTAGGGTGTTAGCCAGCATTGCCCTAAACATCTGGCCCCCAAATGGAAGGATTGATATTATCCAGTGTTGTTCAGGCCAGTTCAGGGAGACTGGCACCGCCACACACTATCAGTAGGCTAGTCAATTAGCTATGGCCTTTTGCTGGGTGATATGGCAGTATCTGCCATTTGAAGTGTGCGCTCATCCAGTTCTCAGAATCGAGAAAGAAGTGAATTTACGGAAAGGTACAGAAAGGTCAGAGTGAGGAATGTGTGTGTGTGTGTGTGTGTGTGTGTGTGTGTGTGTGTGTGTGTGTGCAGGTCACATCGTGAAGTACATGAAGTATGTGTGGGGGTTAGAGGACAATGTTCAAGGGTTGGTTTAATCCTTCCAACATGTGGGTGGGAGTACCTTTACCCACAATGATCTGTATAATCCCCTAGTTCTCATCTTTTAAATTTGATTTTCTTTGTGTGAGCATTTCACCTCCATGTATGGACGAGCGCCACATGAGTGCCTGATACCCATGGAGGTCAGAAGACAGTCAGATTTCCTGGCACTGGACTTATGGTGTTCGTGAGCTGCACGTTGGTGCTAGGAACTGAGTCTGGGTCTTTCACAAGTGCAGCAAGAGTTCTTAGCCACTGAGCCATCTCTCCAGTACACCCACAATGCTCTCAGTGCTCCCAGTTATGATGTTCCATGATCCTTTGCTCAGCCATACACCGAAGGCGACAAGTATCAAGTGATCAAAGTATTCAGAGTTAGTGAAAGGTAGAGTTAATTAATTCTAAGTGTCTCTTAGGGGCTCTGGAACAAAGAAAATGCCAAATAAATGATGGCTACAGTTGATTGATAACACTATTCGTACTTTTTATCAGTAGTACAATTACTATTACTAATTAATAATAGTAGTAGTAATATAGGCTCGAGATTTTGGTCAGAGCTTTGTAACTTCATTCTTACCTCGTCCTAGTTTTCATTTTGTTTTGTTAAAGATTCATCTGTTAACTTTTTAGTTTAGGCATATGTGCATGTTCATGTGTGAGTTTATGTGTATTATGTGCTTGTGGAGGTCCACAGAGACGAGAAAATGGCATCATTGGATCTCCTCAAACTGCAGTTACAGGCAATTGTGGGGTACCAGGTGGGTGCTGGGAAGAAAACCTTGGTCTTCTGTCAGAGCAGCGAATGCTCATAAACACTGACTGGGCCACCTCTCTAGACCTCAGACATCCTAGTCAAAGTTAATCAAAGGTAATCAAAGTTCAGGAAAGATATGCGGGACAGAAGGAAAATACCTCATGGAGACTGTGTTAGAAGAGTCTCGGCATCAGGACAGTGTGGTCAGTATTGTCTCACTCAAGTGTACAGAGTCGGGGGTTTCAATTGTGGGTGATTGGGCTTGTAAAGGAGCACTTAGCCATGCCTCATGTCACAGTGGGGAAGCACAGCGCCTCCACTCCAGCTCCTCCACTCCAATCCAGTGGGTAGGAGTTGGAGATGCTCCTTAATGTTCTACAGTGTCTAGCACAGACCCACCCCATCAATGATGCAGCATCTTACCTTCTTGTCTTTGGCTGCAAAAGCTTGGGTTAGGCTGTGAACCAAGCCTGAGAGGATACCCGGAAGCTCTCAGTCATAGGGAAATTCACAAGACTCTTCAGCCTCAGTGTCTCCATATACTATGAGGATGGTGATAAGGAGAACTCATATCCCACAAGAAAGGATGGCTTGGGGTAAGACAAGGAAGATGTACAGACTTTGTGTCCACATGTAACGGGTTCAGTGTAAACGATAGTGATAATATTAGCATTTACTTTAAATCAAAGCATGGACCAGACCAAAGTCACCCCCCCCCACTAAGACCCCAGCACTTGGAACTACAGTAACCTTACACTAAAACAGAGGGAAGTCATCCAGAGGCCTCAGAATACGCAAGACCATCAGGTACTGAGCCTTGACCATAGACACCCAGCCTTGGGAACTGACCAAAGTGTACATTTCTGTTGTTTAAACTGTGCAGCCTTGGTATGCTTTGCTATAGAAAACAGACACATCTAGAGTCGAGTTTACCAATATGTAGCAATTTCTAGAATGCCTTTGCAATCTAATGGAATCAGCATCTTTGGGGAGGATTCTGACAATAGTGCCAAGTGGTAAAAGTAAGAGCCCTTGGCTCAGTCCTGCTGTGTGCAGAGTGGGGCAGGTTCTGACCCTGGTCTTCCAACCTGCTCTTCCCAATCTTAAGATAGCCTACTCAGTCCAAGGACACGGTACAAACCATTGGTCAGATTCCTAAGAAAGTAGGAAAAAGTAAGGGGAGCTGTCTGAACACTCAGAGTCCCTTCCATCGGAGTGAAATGTTCCCTTTAGAGTCTGAAAACTATTTCCAGCTATAGCATGGAACATTAAGTCTGGGAGCCAGCCCGTCCACAAAGAGCAACATGACAGCCAGATCTTCTGGGGGCAGCATCCTACCTGGGCATCTACTCTCTGTCTTACTCCTCCTCATTCTCTCTCTCTCACTCAGTTGCCTTCATCTTCTCAGCCACCTACTCCATCTCTTCTCACATTCAGGTTCTCACTGCAAGCTGGGTTTTTTGTTTGTTTGTTTGCTCATTTGTTTTGTTTTGTTTTCTAGCTAGTTCTCTCTCTCTCTCTCTCTCTCTCTCTCTCTCTCTCTCTCTCTCTGTCTTTCCTGGTCCCTCTTTCCCTCCCTGGGATGGCTAATCCTGACTGTAACTATGACAGGTGGAGATTACAAATGCATACTGCTGGGTGTGTCTATGAGGATGCTCCCAGAGTTGACTGGTATATGGTCATAGATCTGCTCTAAATGCAGATAGTAACTCCCAATAGGCTGGGGTGCTCAGCTGCAATGAAAGAGGAAGGAGGAACCCCAATATCATAAGCTCTCTCTCTCTCTTTCCTGGCCCTGATGAAGTGAGCAGTTTTGTTCCACCACACCTATCTCTCATGCTCTCCTTCCTCATGCCTTAGTAAAAGCAACAGACACAGCCCATCATGAACTGGAACCTTTGACCCGAAGAACCCAAATAAGTCTTTCCTCCTCTTTCCCTCGTGTATTTTTATCAGGGCATTGGGAAAGCTAACAACTCCCTCTTAGGATCTCCACTAGCAACGGGTTAGAATTATAGAAGTCAGCCATGATTTATCTGAGAGGCGTGCTTCACTCCATGGGGTGAGTCCTGACCTCTCTTTCCTTCCAGAATCTCCCAGCCTAGAGCATTTCCATGGCTTTACTGGATTCAGCAATGGTTGGTTTCTCTTTTCCTCTCCCCCAAGGAGGATATGCTAGCTAAGGAAAGAAAGAGGAATCCTGGGATTGTTTCCCAAAGTATCCAAGGCTGCTCTTCCAAGTCTTCTCCAAGGCTGCTCTTCCAAGTCTTCTCCAAGGCTGCTCTTCCAAGTCTTCTCCAAGGCTGCTCTTCCAAGTCTTCTACATCCTCTGCTTCTCCCCAACATCGTTTCACAGATAAGAGGGATACAGACAAGAACTTGAAGCTCCTGCTTTGCGCCAATGTCAGGAAAGTGCGGAGACCAAGCCGACCTAGCACAAAGGGAGAGAAGGCAGAGATGGAATCCCGCCCATTTCTCTCCCACTTGTTGCCTGGTTCTCAATGAGCCAGTCTTAGATTTCCATGGTCCCTTTGCCTGTTCCCTTTAAGGACCTGAGCCTGTTGAATAGTGTTCTTTTTAAATTTTTTTTCCTAAAGACTCCCTTGTGCCATCAACAAAGACAGATGGTTGGACTCATTGGCTGCCTTCCATACGACTTCATTTGCAAAGTCCAGGAAAAAGCATTGGGCATCACAACACAATCCTTATCAACGCGAAGATGGGCGGGGCAGGCTAACACTGGGCAGAACAAGGGAAGACAACCCGAAGGCAGCTATTCCATCATATGAAACCTGCTTTTGATTTTTGCAGCCCTCACAATGCTTCTCACCACGCCTGCCAATCGGCCCAGCAGGGGAGTGGGGGGTTGTGGTTGGTGGGGAAGAGGAAAGCAAAGGCCTCATTCAAGCTGCCTGACCTTAGCCTCTACTCCTGTCTGTGCCTAGACTGTGCTCTTCTGCCCCCATAATTCACTTCCCGGAGGTGTCACGGCATGAAGGGACGAGACATGCTTCCTCATGGTTTCCCTAATCCTCCCGTGTCAAGTAACACACCCATCACTCCCTTGCCCCTCCACACAGTCTTGGCAGGTCCACCACCAACATCTGTTGCCTGAGGCCTGCCCCATATGAGTTTTGCCTTCATCAAATGACAGGACCAGTCGGTTAAACTCCTCTCTTCCTCACCCTTCTGCCAGGTCCCAGCTTGGGGGCTCCGGGTAGGGCGTTGTAGCCTCAAACAAGTACCAGTCAGGCCAAGAGGCAGAGGCGGGCTGCAGAAGTGCTTCCTGAGAGCCATCTCCCTTCCCATCCCCCACCAGAATGACACACCCCATGACCTCCTCCACAACATTGATAATTTGTCTTGGAGAACCGCCATACCTACAGCAAACACAGGAAGGATTAGAGGGCGGCATATGTGGTGCAGCCACTTTACCAGACCAGGGTCCTTCCTGAGGCTGAAGTATTATTGTGGGGGGGAGGGAGGGAGGGAGGGAGGGAGGGAGGGAGGGAGGGGCAGAGGCACAGGGATGAGGGTCAGAGAGCAAGAAGAAAAATGCAGAGCAAAATGAACTCCCAAGAACTGCAGAGAAGGAGAAGCATTGGACCTGGCTATGCAAAGGTCAAATATGATCTGAGCTTTGAGGTGCAGCTTCTTGAGAGCTAGTTGGTGACAGATGTGGACTTTTGCCAAGTCAACCAACAAAATAGGATCAAAGGGAGCTGAAAACAGCAACTGTGACTCCTTAGCTGGGGTCTTTCTCCCTCGGAATGCTGGTGCTGTGGACATGATCAGGAAGGAGAAGGACCACTAAAAAGAACTCCATGGAAACAAGCTGAGGGGGGGATGCAGAGGTGACTCCGTGGTTAAGAGCACTTGCTGCTCTTGCAGAAGACAGGGTTCCTAGTGTCTACATGACAGGTCATAATCTTCTGTCACTCCAGCTCCAGAGACTCTGACAGTGTCTTTTGACCTCCAAGGGGATTCCTTCCTACCTATCCCCAAATACACACACACACACACACACACACACACACACACACACACACTTACTTTATTCCAGGAAGGAAGGAAGGAAAGAAGGGAGGGACGGAGGGAAGAAGCAAGGAAGGAAGGAAGACCCAGAAACTGTTGCCTTCAGGACTTGGAAGAGTCTCGAAAGTGACAAAAAATCAAACTAATTAGGATGAAGATTGGTACCCAGAAGCCGAGGTGCTGTTTAAGTGGTTCAAGTGATTCAAGATAAACAGATGTTAGACAACGACTACTGTCCTTGCTGGGAGTGGCATAAAGTCTTGGACTCTTATGGAGTTCAGTATTATCCTAGGCTACACAGCAAGTACAAAGCTGACCTGAGCTACGTGTCTCAAAACCACTTAGTGTACTTAACAGGCAAAAGAGATAACAACATATTGGATCCTGGTTACTGGCTTTGAAACCATGAGACTTGGGTTCAAATCTAATTCCATTTTAAGTCATGGGCCTTGGTGAAGCTTGTTTGATATCTCTGGATTTCATTTTCTGGGCTATAAATGGAGGGGCTAACAGTAGCCCTTGTCTTTAAGGGCTATGAGGCCTAAATATTCTCATCCAATGTGCTTAGAATAATGTCTGCAAGAGTTAGAAGCCTGTGATCTATCAACTGCTGCTTCCATATTGATTCATAAGAATCACTAAATATCCCACAGGATGTCTACCTCCTCAGCCAGAGACTGGAAGAATAACTAAATATCCCACAGGATGTCTACCTCCTCAGCCAGAGACTGGACGAATAACTAAATATCCCACAGAATGTCTACCTCCTCAGCCAGAGACTGGACGAATAACTAAATATCCCACAGAATGTCTACCTCCTCAGCCAGAGACTGGAAGAGCCCTGCAATGCTCACACCTGAACTCAAAGTCCCACTGGAGTATAACAGTAGCATGCAAATGAAGTTCTTGCTACTCAAACATGTGCAAATTTCAGCTACCCCATTACTCTGTTGGAAGCCATGGAGACTTAAAGATAATCAGTCTGAGAGGGCAGATAGGAGGTGTGTCATTTGCTAGTGCCATAGGTGTTCTAATTGACTCTCCACCAGCTACTGTTTAATTACCTGGTAACCTTTAACCACCAACAGGCCATCATGCCTTCTAAGCAGAGTCTTCCAAATCAGCTCCTCGCTACTGTTATTACCTGGTCCAAAGGCTTGGAATTCTCAGCTTTCTTCATCCTCATTCCATTTGACCAGTCTTCTAAGCCCTATATCTGGGCTTCATGGAGATCAAATCCTCAGGCCAGGTGTATGTCACCTACCCCTCATGGGAAAGAAGAGATTGCACCTGCCCTAACTCTGGGATGAGGTTCCCTTACATAAGACAGCCTATCCACCAGTAGCCGTGGCTTTAGACAAAAAACAAAAAACAAAAAACAGTTTAGCGACCCTGAAAAGAGAAGGCCTTTATTCTTTGTCACCAGCTTTTTCCAGTCCAGGAAACTCCTTGAGTAGATCTTCATGTTTCTTTATAGACAATCTGAGTGCTGTGGTAGCAGTGGATGAAGTCCTGAGTGACTGTGTATTATTAACATGAGCTCAGCCACTTCAAGGACCCCAATGCCTCAGACACATAGGAATATGGCAAGGCCTTTCCTTTCCTACATACAGGTATCAACAGTGTGAACACAGAATATCAACCACAGCTTCCCTGTCCTAGAGACTGCTCTCCTACAAAGACCCCACCCTACCCCACCTAGATTACCCAACCTACCTCTTTCAGGCTCGTACATTGAGTTTCCAAGCTATGTCTCCATCGAAGTACTTGGCCCACCCAATCCTAGCTTCTTTGACTGTGTGTCTGTCACTTGTCTTTGTTTTTTGTTTTGTTTTGGTTTTTTGTTTTGTTTTTCAAGATAGAGTTTCTCTGTGTAGCCCTGGATGTCCTGGAACTCACTCTGTAGACCAGGCTGGCCTCCAACTTTGTCTGCCTCTGCCTCAAGAGAGTGCTGGGATTAAAGGCGTGAACCACCACTGCCCGCCTTTGACATTTCTTCATTTGTGGTGCCCAAGTCAGGTCAATGCCAAAGCCATGCAGCTTGTAGCATCACAAGGCAACCAGGACTGTCTCAAGAAGGTACCACAGAGTCTGTGACCTCATAGCCTCCCAGAGAAATTTTGATTATATGGGGTGGAAGTAAAATATATTTGAATGTAGGTTCTTCACCTTAGAAAACAGTAATCCTGTCTTAGTTTTCAGATCTATTTCAATAAGCGTGAGAGATTTTGTTGACAGACATGTAACACATAGCTTCTGCTGAAAGTCAGCAAGTAATCCTAGTGGGCTGGTGGTTGGTTCCCAGTGCATTTTATGTAAATGATGCAGTCACAAATCAGAATAAGATCATCTGTGGTTGATTAACAATGCCTGCCATAGGAATGGTGAAATATTCCTGGCGATTAGCAATGTCTGCAGTGAGCCTTACTATTGGATACTTGCCATGGGTATTACAAAATAAAAGTTCTCATTTTAAAAAAATAGAGTTGTTCTGGGTATCTTTGAATAATTCTTTACAATTCTTGAACTTTCATTTCTATTATCACAGAATACAGAAGGGAGAAGAAAAAAAAAAGCTAATGTTTTAGTAGCTGAATGAAGCAATGACCCAAAACAGTTTTTTTTTAAGTTTTATTTATTCTTTGAGAATTTTATACAATTTATTTTGATCATATCCCCCTTAAACTCCTTCCAGATCTCCTCCTTACCTGCCCATCTACCCAACTTCAAATTCTCTCTCTCAATAAAAACAAAAAGAAAGTCTGATTCACATTGGCCAGGTCTCCTAAGGATCAGGCCTGCCCTGGAGTGAAGGTTTTTTGTTTTGTTTTTGTTTTTGTTTCTGTTTTTGAGACAGGGTTTCTCTGTGTAGCCCTGGCTGTCCTGGAACTCCCTCTGTAGACCAGGTTGGCCTCGAACTCAGAAATCTACCTGCCTCTGCCTCCCATAGTGCTGGGATTAAAGGTGTGTACCCCCAGTGCCTGGCTGGAATGTAGTTAAATACCTAGTATCACTCCATTAGTGTGTGGGGACCCTGGCTTTCCTCCCCCCACCTCAGCAGCCATCAATTATGAATAACTTCTTGTCAGGGCTGGATTTTGTACCCACTTCCCCTCCTCCACACGTCAGTCACTGAAGTCAGTTTTCACCCATACCTGTTAAGGCAGATGTGGAAATCCCCTAGCCGAGACCTGGTCGAGTCCTAGACAGTGTGGTTAACTCTGGTTTCTACACGGGAACCTGACTTTACCCTTTTGATTGCCTAACATAATTAGTCAGGTTGACCTTTCAGCCGCCTACACCTGCCCTTGGCACTACTACAGCAGCACTGGATCCTGAAGGGCCCTGATCAATCTCTGAGCTGCAGGACACAAGTTGGAAATTGGGCAAACTCAACATGGATGGCTTTAAATATGTAGTGGTTGGCTGTGGCTGAGCAGTACTAGTTCACACTGACTGAAACAGATCGAAATGCATCTCTGGACATTGGGTAGTGTTTTCTCTCTTGTCTTTAGACATCTCTTCTATTTCCCAGATGTATTAGAGAAAGGGGCAGGGGATTCAGAAACTCCAAACTTGACACTAAAGCTAGGTTTTATTGGCTTCACTTGAGATCAATTGTAGGCTGTTTCCTAGTCCATGTTTTAGTATGGACTTTTGTTGTCCTGGCAAAAGGGGACACAGAGGGTGGGTGCCGTGAAGTTCTCTACTCATCTTGTCTGGAGTGGAGCTGATGTGATGCCTGGAGCTGCTGATGCTGTTCTGTATCCAGAAGGATGAAAAGTCAGTAAGTAAGTAGCCAAGGAAGGGAGTGCAGAGAAGTCAGGGGGATCATCCTTGCAAAGCTAACCCTGTACCATATATATATATATATAATTTTATAATATATATATTTATAATTATATATATATATAAATATATATATATATATATATATATATATATATATTTATAATTTTAGACAGGCTTTCTCTGTGTAACAGATCTATATATATAACCATATATATAATATATATATAATATATATATAATATATATAACCATATATATATATATATATATATATATATATATATATATATATATATATATATATATATATATAATTTTAGACAGGCTTTCTCTGTGTAACAGATCTGGCTGTCCTGAAACTCACCTTATAGACCAAGCTGGCCTCGAACTCAGAGCTTCTCCTGCTTCTGCCTTGCAAGTGCTGGGATTAAAGGTGTGTGCCACCACACCCAGCTCTCACAAACATAATTTTCTTTCAATGATTTATTTTGATTTTTTAAATTATGTGTGTGTTGGTGGGTGGGTGGGTGCACCACGTGTGTGCAGGTATCCCTGGATGCTGGCAGAGAGACTCAGAATGCCTGGACCTGGAGTTGGGCATGGTTTAAAGCCCTACCTTATGTAGGTGCTGAGGTCCAAACTCAGATCTTCCAGAAGAGGAGCAAGTGTTTTCTGACACTGAGCCATCTCTCCAGTCTCCGACAAATAAATTTTAAAACCACCACCACTATTCAATGTGTATTATTTGTACACATAGTATGTCTTTCTCCTTATTTTTTATTGCATTTATTTAGTGTGTGTGTGTGTGTGTGTGTGTGTGTGTCTGTGTGTGTCTGTGTGTGTGTCTGTGTCTGTGTCTGTGTCTGTGTCTGTGTCTCTGTATGTGTTGTGTCTATGTCTCTGTCTGTGTCACAGGACATGTGCAGCCTAGGTGTCAGCCAAGCCTTTCTAAAGAGTGTTTCCCAAACCTTAGAGACTTGAGTCAGAGACAGCCCATCTGCACACCAAACCTCCACCCACCTCCAGCTTCCCCAATAAACAAAGGCACACTGAGTCAGCTCCTGGCACGGGGTTCCTAATCTGGAGGCCATGCCTCTTGCCCCTCTCTCTTTGCAGCTCATAAGAGCCATCCAGCCAACTACTATGGCTTTAAAATTCAGCATCCTAGTGTTCGTAGGCAAGTGTCCTTTATTCTTGTGACACAGACCCAAACCATTAGGAAGGACACAGAGCAGACTAGAAGAACCTGTTCTTTTCAAACAGTTACATGGTACTAATTTGTCTTGAGAAGACTGGCCAGGAATCCACAGGGTATCTTTGCATATCCTGGATCACCCAATTAAAACCATCTGTGACCCGTTCTGCCTCATCTTTCCCTACGGGCTTAACAAGAAACTAGCAGGGAGGAGGAACGGGGAGCACTCCTGTGGCTCCCATCTGTGCCTGGCACTGTGTTGAGGGGTACCTTCCGAAGTAGATTCTCTTTGACCCTCACGAGATGGCATGGGATGATTTTCTCACTGCTCTGAGAAAGTATCTTACAAAAGCAACTTCAGAACGTTTTATTTGGGCTCCCAGTTTGAGAGAGACAACCTGTGACAGTGAGGAAGGCCTGATGGCAGGATCTTAGGGCAGCTGGTCATATTGCACCCTCAGTCAGGAAGCAGAAACACATACATACCCGTGTGCAGTTGGCTTTCTCTTTTTTATTATGTCCAGGATTCCAGCCCATGGTGCTGCCCATATTTAGATTGGGATTTCCCACCTGAATTGACCCATTCTAGAAACTCTGTCATGGTTATAACAACAGGCTGTTTCCTAGGTGATTCTAGACATTCTGTCAGTGTTATCAATAGTTAATCAGTGTTAACTCGGGAGCTCTACAGGCTAGAGGGTATTACCCCCATTTTTCAGAGGAGGAGGTAAGGCTATGGAAGATGACTCCTCTGGGGCCCACAGTGAAATATGTAGGATCATGGTCATAACCTATCCCCAACCCCCAGTCTTCCTTACAATTGTGCAGTGCTGTTACAGAGTCCTGGAACAAGGACTGAAGTGACATTGTAGCTGGACTACTGAAACAGCTTGCAAACTCCAGTTCTTGTGACTTGAAGCCAAAGACTCCAAGATGGAGGGATGAGGAGAAGGAGAGAGTCAGATCTTAGCCTTGCCTTTTGGAAGAGGGCTTGCTATTTATCCTTTTGGATCCTGCAATTCATCATCCTGAGTGGATTTGTTGCAAAAACATGATCATGATCAATCTGACGTCTACATTGTTTCCTACGGGGGTCCATGATCTGCCAGTAGGGGATTCTCTGAAGCAATTAGAAGCATTGTACAAGCTCATAGGCATAACTCGGCCATCAGGCAAGGACAGCACCTTCAAATGGATGCAGAGAGTAGCATATGGATGGAGAAGATGCACTGTGAGTTCCTGTAGGCAACTTTTCCACTGTGTCTCCTCCTTCAGCCAACACAGCCCTGGAACAAAACAGAATCTGGAAAAAAGATGTTGCATTGACTCTAGTATAGCTTCAGATTGTGCTTGAGCTTGTCTAAGGTGGAGGTTCAGGGAGGAGGAGCTGTATAATAATGTTTGGAACATTCTTCCTAAGATCCATGGCTCCACTTTGACTTCTTCAATGTTAAGAGAAATAAAGTCCAGGTTGCTTCTACTGTGTTCCCAAGGCTCATGAAAGCCAGACACTAGGCTCCTGTTGGATGTAAAAGGAAACTCCTAAATAAGTCTACAATGTTACTGGGAAAATGTCTTGAAGGGCCAGTGTTTCTGATTTCTCAGGTACCAGCCATTATCTCAACATCATCTTTTATTAAGAAATTGTCCCCCCAAAAAAGTAGGCGGGGAAATGGATTAGCGCACTGGAAAAAGGCTAGAGGCTGGGAGCAAAAAGTGACAAAGGTTTGGCATAGAGGATTTTGCATCTTATTCCGAAGTTCACATTATATAGCATCTTCCATGGTATGTGACTGCTGATAAATATTCATTGGAAGAAGGAATAACCTAATGTGATGCAAATCACATGCAAAGCAATATGTAAATCAATCCATTCTATGAAGTCAATAGGTGAGGTACCATGCATATTAAAAGTACAGAGCGACAGCTTCCAAAGATCTAGGAGAGGCTCCTAATGCTAGCAGGGACCTTCCAGTCTTTTAGGGACCCATTAGTCAGAGGAGATTCCCCTGTCAAAGAATGACACCAAGCATGAAGCTGCCAAGCAGGGCCAGAGAGAAAAATAGACAGGAGGACAATGGCTGTTCCCTTCATCCCCTTCAAGGCTGATTCCAAACAAGTTCTCCTTCCCGGCCCTCCCACCCTGATCAGATCTGATAGTGATTGGTTGGTCAAGACAGCTGAGTGACAGGGAGGCAGGCTGATCTGCTTGTTTATTAGCCACGCTATTCAAGATGGCTCCTTCAAGCCTCCCAACAAAAGAGCATGGGACACGGAGACAGAACAGGGAGAAAGTCTCTATGAATTCCCCAGTGTACACACAAGATGTTTATCGGCTTTTGTTTCCTTTGAAAGCTCGCTCCCCTCCATTGTCGCAGGCTCACACCAGGACATACATGCTCTGCACAGATCTGCAGACATACAGGAAGTTGAGAGGAGCCCAGAGCCGTGGAAGGTCACAAATTGTTTCGTATTGGAACTCCCGAGCTCTGTTTGCTTTCAGTGCCTCTCAGACCTCCTGACAGGACAGGCGGACATGGAAATAAGTCAAGGGTGACCCTGCTGGTGACCCGTAGCCTCACCAGCCAATTCCTGATTGCAACCTTCTGGCTTCAGTAACAGCCTTTAATTCAGGCCTTCTGGCTTCTCCGAGGCCACAGTTGCAGTTCAGCTGCAGTAAACAAGGGTCAGGTCAGGTGTTCTATGCCCTTGGTTCACAGTTTGACAGCCAAGGTAGGAAGAAGATTGACGGGTGGGGGTGGGGCCTAATGCAGGAAGGAAGAGAGGGAAAAGGGTTCTGATCATTCAGCAAACCCATACCTCCCTTCGCCTAAGTGTCCCTCTTAACCTGATATGTAGACCTGGTGTTTTTCAGTCCTTGAGATGCAAACATAACATGTGTGCCTGGATGCTGGTCCTCAAAGCCCTTTCTTTCCAGCGCATGCTCCTGGGGTATTAGATCGTAAAAGCCACTCTCACAGCTATGTAGTAATACAATAAAGCATGAAGGCAGACCGTGACTCAAGTTTATATATATACACAGCTCAGACACTATGTATGAGGGCCACACACACACACCTTTGCATATACCATCATTGTCACACCGCTGTATACAAGGGACATAGGGCATTTTTACAAAGGATCTTGAGTCAACTTATACAAAAGGCTGGGGGCATGCTGCTCTCTACAGCCCTGGCCATGGAATCAGCAACATAGAGAGCAGACAGGGGCATTTCAGGGGTTGAATGGGATGCATCCTCCCACCCAGCTGTCTCTGTTCACAGATGCTAAACCTGAGACCCTGCAGGAAGCACCTCCATCAGAGTCAGCAACACTCTTGGGAAGCAGGGATGGCATTTGGGGGTTGGAGAGCGGGTTGGTGCTGGATTTCCAATGTAGGTGACTCTTCAACTTACCAAACCACAACCACTTTGTATGTTTTGCGATGACTCTTCAAACCCTCCCCATCAAAGCCCTGACTCCTATACAGGATGCTTATATGCTTATAGGAACTTTTATAGATTCTAAAGCCAACAGAGATGGGGACTTGCTTGAGTCCGTACTACATTTGCCACACCAAGATTAGGGCCTGACTTTGAATCTTCAGCACCCATGTGAAATGCCAGGCACATCAGCACACATCTGTATCCCTGGCTCTGGGTGTGTGCAGCACACATCTGTATCCCTGGCTCTGGGTGTGTGAAGTCAGGCAGATCCCTGGGGCTCACTGGCTGCCAGTCTAGTCAGGGAGAGAACCTGTCTCAAAATAAAGAGGAATTAGAGGAGACACCCAAGTGTTGATCTCTGGACACCATACACAGGTGCGTACATATTTACATGTAGATTGCTCACGTATACAGGTACACATCAGCATTGAGGACCCAAAGCAGGAACTGTAGATAAAATATAAGATTCTGGGACCCAAACACATCTAGTATATTCTAGAAATGTCTGGAGAATTTTTTGATGGACTTCTCTCCGCCCACAGGCAATGTCTGACTTTCAGGTTCTCCAGAGAGTTACCTTTGCTCTGCTTCTCCGGCTCAAATTCAAGTATATCCTATCTTTGGAAGAATTTCTTTTCAACTCCAAGGTCCTTTCAGGCTTAAGAAGTTGCAGGGCAAATAATGTAAAAAGATGAAAGTTGCCGGGAGGAAGTGGCTGTTGATAAGCAGAGCTTTATAGGGTTATAAACCCCAGGCTTTGCCTCTCTCTGGAGACGGCAGGGTTGCCTTCCCAGCCTTTTCTAGACCTAGCCCCTCTTAGACGACCCACCCCCACCCCCTGGAGAAAATTCCTATGCTATTAAATACTCTCATCCATGTGGCAAGTGCTCATCAGAGATGAGCTTTGGTTTTGCAGAGTTGGTGGTAGGTATGTCACCTGTGTTATTTCCTTTCCAGTGGCTGTTGCGTGTTCAGTTGGACATGCTCTTTGAAATGCAAGTCTTGCTTTTGCAAACTGGGACACCTTTGCTCTCCATGACTGTGGGGAAGCACTGCTCAGACTCACATCATGAAGGCTTCAAAGTAATACCTACCCTGCCCGCGCAAGAGCCACAGTTACCAAGTCGAGGCAGGATAAAGTCCTTTGAGTGGCCAAGGAGCTAGTATGCTTCATGACAGGAGATTTTAACCTTTTCTGTCCTGGACAGTTTATTAGATAAGGGTCTCACTTTTGAATCTCATCTTGGATGGCTGCACTACCAAATGGAGAAGAGGGCTAGGTCAGTGTTCAAACTAAGTTCTCCAAGTTGCTCGCACACTCATTCATTCTCATACTTCCATTCATTACTATCAAGAACAGGTAAGCAGTTGGGGGTATGGCTCAGTGAGCCTAACATGCATGGATCAAACCCAAAGCCCTGGGTGTGATCCCCCAGCACTGTATAAACCAGACGTGGTGGTGTACTTTTGAGGCCAAGTCAAAGTTATCCTTGGCTAGTTAGCTGAGTTCAAAGTCAGCCTGGGCTATATCCAATACTGTCTCAAAACAAAGGAGGAGAGGAGGAGGAGGAGAAGGAGGAAGAGGAGAAAGAGGAAGAGGAAGAAGAGGAAAAGGAGAAGAAGAGAGTGACCAGATGAGCAGGTCCCTGAGTAGTAGAACTCACCACCATGTAATGAGAGAGATGGGCAATATTCACACTTCTGAAGCTGACCCTGCTGAGATGCCATGTGGAGGGACAAGAATTAGAGAAGTAGGCAAGATTGGTCCCTTGAGGCCCCAGAGACCACTGTAAAGGCCATGAACCCAGTCTCTTCCATGGAATGTATGTACTCTTTGGGTTGAAGCGAAACCTTCATTCTTTAAAGTAGGGAGCACCCTGCATAGTGTTCCCCTTCATTCTTTAAAGTAGGGAGCACCCTGCATAGTGTTCCCCCTCCAACCTCCTCGTTTTAGCTCCCTGGTGCATGCTCACACATGCAGAAGACATCAAAGTGTGATTGTTAGCCATGAGAAGGGTCAGAAGAGTTCAGGCTTCTAGAAATGGACTGGAATTTTAGCCAGGGTAGAAGTGAGAAGAAAGGCGATCAGGCTGAGATCTAGCCATCCTTTCCTGTTCTCTAGAAACACAGCAGATGGCTTAATATGGAAATATAGCTCCTCTCCTCTCTCCTGTTCATCCCTCAACTCCTCCTCATCTTCCTTTTCCTCCTCCTCCCCCTCCTCTCCCTCCTCTTCCCCTCCTCCCTCTCCTCTCTCTCCTCCTTTCCCTCCTCTTCCCTATCCTCCCCCTTTCCTCCCGCCCCCCTTCTCCTCCATTCTTCTCTCCCTTCTGATGTCTCTCTCTGTCTTCTTTACCCTCCTTGCTATTTTGGGGGGCAGGGGGAACACGAGATGATGGGACATTTCTAGAGACACAAGGTGACACTTTCAGAGACACTAAGTACAGCTCTTTCCTCTGTTATTGTCACCAAAGGGCAGTAAAAACCACATGTATAAAATGAACCCTACGGCACATTCCCTTCTGAGAATGGAGAGATATGAAAATACGGAAAGGGGGAAAAGGATTCCAGCAGAGCCAAATCCAAAGGAGGAGTGGCCAGAGGCCAGTCAGCAGCTCTGTCCTCTCGTAAGACAGAGATATGGACAGGGGTGGAGGCTTGAACTGGAGATGTGTTCGAAGGGACACTCCACTCCGTGTCAACATTCAGAAACAGCTGATGTCTCCACTGGTTAGATAGAGGCTACCCCTCAATAAATGACTTACTGAGAGAAGCTGGGTGATTGTGCCACTTAAAGGCTCTAGAACATTTATTGATAGGTCTTCCTGCTTAAGCAAGAAACATTTTTCCATCAAAAAAGCTTTTGAATGGAGATCTCCATTTTGAACTGTGTTGCCCAGATTTTGGAAATAGAACAATTGATAGCCTCCAAACATTGGGAAATTCATGCACAGGACCTGACTTTAATGCTTTACCTTGCCCGGGAGAGATGCATGTGCATGATTTCGTTCAAAAACACATCGCTGGGGCTGAGGATGTGATCTACCAGGTAGAGTACTTGCCTAGCGTGTGCAAAGCTCTGGGTTTGATCTGAAGCCCTACCTAACTCAGGCATCACACTTCTCACCCTACTTCCAGAACTCAGAAGTAGAACAGGATCAGAAGCTCAGGGTCCTCTTCAGCTGCACAAAGAGTCTGAGGCCAGCCTGGACTACAGAAGATTCTATCTTAAAAAGTAATAAAATGAGAGGGTAGAGAGATAGCTCAGAGGTTAAGACAACTTCTGGCTCTTCCAGAAGACCTGAGTTTGGTTCCCAGTGCCCATGGCAAGTGGCTGGAAAGCTTCCATAAGTCCAGCTCCAAGAAATCTCATACCTCTGGCCTCTTCAGGCACCAGCATGCACATCCTGTGCTCCTATGCAGACACACATACTTGCACATAGTTAAGAATTATAAAACTAAATATTGATAAGGCATAGTAAATGCATTTGCTCATCTACAGGTCCTGAGAGGCAGTCATGGTCAACAAGATACAAATGTTTACAAGCTCATCTCACAGTTTAAAAGGGGGGAATCAGTGACTTAGAAGCCACAAATGAATGCATAGACCTTAGGCAGAATGTGTTATGGGAGAAAAGTCTATGGGATGGTGAGGACACACCAGGTGACATTGAGCAAAGCCCTGAAGAGGGCTGTATGGGCAGAAGCTTTGGGACCGTCCCAGGACTTCCTGAGCTGCTCAAACTGTGTCCTACCCCCAGGCATGAGGGCAAATGAAAACAAGACAGGCAGAGAAGCAACAGAAACCACATCACCCAGTCCTCCTTGCCATCTGGTGGGCCCTGGAAACCATCGGTATATTTAGTTACTATGTTTACACAGGAGGCAGGACCCACAGTGTTTGCTCCGGGCTCCCCCAGAGCCGTTGGAATGGTCTCTACTTTCCTGGGATCCTAGGGACCACTCCCAAGCCCTGTACACACCCATGGGCTGAAGATCTGCCCAGTCCTGGGGTTCGAGAAGCCTCTTAGATTTTGTCCAAAGTGGAGGGATGTTTAGGCCACCTTAGAGCTCATCCTAGCTTTTGCCTGGGGCCTGGGTGTCAATTTGGGAAGGATGACTTGAGAAGCCAGGAAGGGCTTAGGATCATCCCGCCTCGCAAGCTGCCAGGTGGAGGACAGTGGATGGCTGAATCATGAATATTAACCACAGAGCCTGGACCACGGCAGCAGCTCACTAGACACAGACTATTAATAGCCATGACTACATCTCTGTTTCAAATATGGGACATATGTGCCTGCTTAGGAAGTAGATTGCATGTGATGGGTTTCCCATGGGATTCCCCACCTCTCTCTCTCTCTCTCTCTCTCTCTTGGAGTGGAAAAGCTAAGGGTTATAAAGGTTCACTACTTCATATCTGACCGGGACAGTTAATAAAGGATGACCAGAATTTGAAGGTGGCTTCTTCATCTCTACCCAATTTTGGGGGGATAAAGTCATGGATAAACTGTTGCTCTTCTGCACATGCTGGCTCCCCTTTGTAACTTAGAACAGGACTGTTTCCATAGGGGGAGAAACAGAAAGAGGGGCTGGGGAGATGGCTCAGTTGTCACAGTGCTTGTCTGGGGAACATAAGAACCTTGGGGTGTGCAGTGAAAAAAAAACAAGTTAAAGTTGGCGTGGCCAAGCACATTCATGGTGCACACCTGCAATCCCAGGGTTCAGGGGTGATGAGTTCAAGGCCATCCTTAGGGACATACGACCCTGTCTCAAACAGCAACAAAATGCCAGGCATGGTGGCAAGGGCTGGAGAGGTAGAGATAGGAGACTCACTGGTCAACCAATGGCTTTACCCAGCTCTAAGCCAATGTAAATGAACAGCTGTGAGGAAGGATAGACAGTTGCCCCCTGGTCCCTAAAAGCACAAGTACACATGTGTGCATACCCCCTTCCCATTTGCATGTTCCCTCCCTCTACACACATAGACAAGTAGAGACAGAGTGATTCGACTCATTAGTCTTGGCCTGTTTCTTTCCTCAGAGCATTTGATCTCTCTCCAGTGGTAAGGGTACTTCATAGGATGTGGTGAAGAACCAAGAGGTGTTTCGGGGGGATAAGACAAGGATGGGCAATCAAGCAGAAGCGCCCACTAGGTTCTCAGTGCTGTAGTTGCCTTGGTAACCCTTGGCCTCCATTTGCATAGTGCCGCTGGCCAAATGTTACTGCAGAGCTGGGCTTGAATTCTCATTTCTGTGCTGGGGAACTTGGTCATAGGAAAGGTTAGACTGACCTGTGGCCTCAGGATGGAAATGCGGAAGCCAGAGGCCCCAGGAGGTGAGAGGTCCCATCTGCAGCCACTCAGTCTGAGTTAGCCCAGAACCTGGGGCCAAAAAAATCCAGCCTTCCTCTAGCCACCACACCTTGAAGCAGACTGTCAAGAGAGGAAGGCAGCCTTCTTCATCTTTTGGCTAACATTGTTAGGCAAGCAAAGAAGGACCCATATTTAGAAAAAGAATGTTCCGGATTTCCCTACCCCTTTCCACCACCCACTGTATGAAAACCCCAGACCTCGAAGACACATTCAGCCAAGAACCTAAATAGACCTTGGGGCCAGGCAGGGTCCATTCCCCCTGTGTGAAGAATAAATGCTTCCCCCACTGAGGGCTGACCAGGCCAGTGGGTGGGCCAGCCTGGGCCAACTCAAACATGGACATAGAACCGAAAGCGCTGTTGACAAACTGGGTGTGTTAGTGGCCTCAGATGGGGCTCACAGGGGACAGGACAGAGCCCCAGGCTGCAGAGAAATATGGAGGAGCAATATTGCTTCCCTCCTCCCAGTCTCACCACCACTTGCCTATGCCCTGGTGCATCTCTGCCTCCCTCCTCCCCACCCCCACCCCCACCCCAGCCCCTAATGCACTCACACTCACTTACACACACACCACATCACACATGGGGAAGGGAGGGGAGTAATGAGGCAGGAGGGACTGTGTGTCTACTCACTGGGCTTTCCTGCAGGCAAGCTGTTTAACTAGGGAGGTAGAGAATTTTCAGCCTCTAACTGGAGTGTTTTAATCCTATTAAATATGTACCAGCTTCTAAACTCAGCTTTAAAAAAAAAATGCTTCCCAACATAGCCACTCCAGACCAACCCCTTGGCCCTCACCAACCCCTCTTACCCAGTGTGACTTGCTGAGTTCCTGGCTTGAAAAGCCTTTGCTCAGTTGCTGGCGGGGGNTCTTCTTCTTCTTCTTCTTCTTCTTCTTCTTCTTCTTCCTTTCCTTAGGATTTGGGCTATGATTCAGCTACCTGCAGCTGTTCCCCAGTTACCACCCACATAAAGGAATTTCTGATATTAAAATGGGTGACAAACTTCTCCTGCTCGCCCCCAACACATTAGTTTGATTGACGTCCACAGTCCAAGTGGCCAAGGTCACCCTCACCAGTGGCTCTCCGGTCACTTGGTGACGGTTTTTGTTTTCCCCATCCCAGGGCTGGGATAGAGAGCAGGGAAACACCATTTGGGAGGATGTTTATAGAGACATCTAGTAAGCCAAGAGGAGTAAATTTTGTTCTCCTTTTATTGTTGAATTATTAAATTCTCTTCCCACCGTTGTAATAAATCTGCCTAATTGCTCCCACAATTGGGAATGTCATCAAGTGGGGAGAGAGAGGCAGGCTTGAGAGAGGTCTGAGAAGATGTTGCAAGCAGAGACCATTCCTTGTCGGGCTGGGGAGGTGGCTCAGTTTGAAGAAGAGCTTTACTCTGCAATCATGAGTTCAAACTCCAGCACCTGTGTAAAAGGCCAGCCAAGGCTGCCCTTGTCCATAACATCAACATTGGGGACTGGCAGACCCAGAGAACTTGCTGATCAGCCAACTTAGTCAAAGCAGCAAGTTTCTGCTTCAGGGAGAGATCATGTCTCAAATCAGTAAGATGGAGAGCTACGGAGAAAGACACCTGCCATCTTGCTTTGGCCTGTGTATGTACATACCTGTACACATCTATAGATCCATATGCTTGCAAAACACACAAACACACACACACACACACACACACACACCAAATAAAATCCCACAGGGCCATTCAGAGCTAGTGTGGGCCACCTGCCTCCCCTGGCTGTGTGGCAATTATCAGGGTGTCCATGTGGACCAGATGGAATTGTTTCCAAAAGAGTACATTCAGCTAGAACCCAAAGGGCTGGGCGCAGAACTGCCCAGCCTCCAATATCTTCTTGTGCATTCGTTGGACATATGGGGTAGAGGAGACTTGGGGTCTGAACTGTCCAGGTGGCTCAGAAGTCACCTGGCCAATCTCCTATCACAATTCCCATCTCACCCTGAGATCATCAATGTCATGCTTCAAAGGAGGGCACGGGAGAGGCAGTAAAACCCGCCCAAGGGTTGTCATGGTTACCTTAGATACAACCCTTAAGGGGGGGCACTCCAAAGCACCCTTTCAACACTCAGCCAGACTGGAATCCCCGGACCCGGAGCACCTGGAGTCTTGCCTATTTGGCAGACACACAGCTAGAGAACAACAGAAAGGCCCCCTCACCAGTCCCATCAACTCGCCCAGAGGCCATGTATCCTTGCTTCTGGGCAGTGGCTGGTAATGTGATCTTAAGAGGCAGTGCCAAACCCCCCTATTGGGAATTCAGCCAATCCTGGGGCTCTTCAGGGAAGAAAATTCCTTTCCTTGACCTCTGCAGGTGATCAGATTGAGGTCCCTGCAGCTTGAAATTTGATTTGATCTTTGATCTCTGCTTGCACAGCTGCAACAGTTATTAGGTACCATAAAGCATCCTTCCTCCCTCCTTGCTCACCTGCCCTCCACCCAGAGGGCTCGGGGCCAGGCTTTCCTGAGAAGGGGCAGAATATTACTATTCTGTTGTTTTTTTTTTTAATATGGGGCACTCCCTCCAATCCGGTTCTGGGTTCTTGTTCCTCTCATATCCAGGACTTAACCCCAAATTCCAAGAGCAGGAACATTTTTCAGGTCCTTCCAAATGAGACCATGTGCCTCAGAGACAAGAAAATTTAAAAAAGAAAAAAAAAATGCTGTGTGTTAAGTAAGGGCAGAATAGCTGGCCAAGGTCAAAGCTGGCCAAGGTCAAAGTCCCAGAGAACAGCCCAGGTGTGTCTGAAGCTCTTGATGGAGACCAGTCTTCACTTCTCTGTTATGGATGGAGATTGTTCTGTGAAAGGGGAGAGATGGCTAAGAATGCCAGTTTTACCCGTCACATCTGAGTCATTTGTTTTTCAATCCATAAAAAGTCACGTGATGGGGCTGAAGTGACACACAGTGGTTTAGAGCACTTGGGGTGATTACAGAGGATCCAGGTTCAGTTCCCAGCACCCACCCAGTGGCTCACAACTATTGGTAACTCCTGTTCCAGGGGATTTGACAGCCTTTTCTGATTCCATGGGAACCAGGCATAGATGAGGTACACAGACATACATTTAGGCAAAATATTTCTATAGATATAATAAAAATAAATATTTTTTAAAGCCACATGAGGGACTGACCAGATATGTCTGGTCAGAGGTTAAAGGGGCTTGCTGCCAAACCTGAAGACCTGAGTTCGATCCCTGGAAACCATTTGGTGGAAGGAGAGAAGCAGCTCCTGAAAGTTGTGCTCTGACCTCAACGGGTACAAATGCTTGTATCATGGCAATACCCACAAAAGGACACAAGAGAAAGCCGGGCGTGGTGGCACGCGTCTTTAATCCCAGCACTCGGGAGGCAGAGGCAGGCGGATTTCTGAGTTCGAGGCCAGCCTGGTCTACAGAGTGAGTTCCAGGACAGCCAGGGCTAGACAGAGAAACCCTGTCTTGAAAAACAAAAACAAAAACAAACAAACAAAAAGGAAACAAGAGAAATAAATTTAAATGTTAGAAAAAAATAAAACTTGAGAAAATGTTTTTTAAGTGACATGATAGAAAATGGTATTTACTGAAAGATCACTACATTCTGGGTACTGTGTCAGTCACTTGACCTGCGTGGAACCAGGGAAGCCTCACACCTTTCATGAAGAATACACTATCATTCACTCATTGTGTACACAACAAGAGTCAAGCAGCAGCTAAATTAATCCGACAGACTCAGTGATCGGGCAGTGTTGAGATTCCTTCCGTCTTCTACCCACAGGCGCTTGAACTTGAGCTCTTAACCAAACCCAGGTTCTGTCTCTTTTTATGTTATTGTGCTTGTTGGTTGGTTGGTGTGCATTTGTTTGCCTACACTGAAGAATCATGTGATTAGAAGAAGAGCAATCTCTCCCATAGGCTGACGGGGAAGCTCAGTTGGAGGAGCGTTTACCCTGCATGCAAAAACCCTAGATTGTCAGTTCTGCATAAGCTTGGTGTGGTGGTGCAACTAGCTGTCATCTCAGCACCCGGAAGACGGAGGCAGGAGGATCTGGAGTTCAAGATCATCTGCTTGCTACATAGCAAGCTTGAAGTCAGCATGCAGTCACAAGTTTCAAAACATAAATAAAAATAGCCAAATAGGACCAAAGAAACTGCTCAGTGGGCAAAAGCATTAGCTACCAGCTCTGCAAGCCTGACAGCCCAGGAATCCATATAAAAAACTAGATGTGGCAACACACATCCATGATTCCAGCATCCCTGGTGGAGGCAGGAGAATCACCAGAAAGGAAAGTTCATAGACAGATAATCTGAAGCAATAGTAAAGCCAGAGAGGCCTTGCCTCAGCAGGGTGGAAGGAGAGAATGATTCCAGAAAACTCTCCTCTGACCTCAATATAGACTCTAAATACACTGTACACACCACACACACAACACATACAGAAAGAGACAAACACATACATACAAAAACATTTACACACACATGTATATACACATACACACACATATACACATACACACATATATACACACACAGAGACAAACACACATACACACAAACACATATACACACATGTATATACACATACACACAAACATACCCACATACATACACACAGAAACATATACACACATATATACACACAGACACAGATACATACACATGAACACACACAGAGAGACAAACACACATACACACAGACAAACACATACACACACACATACACATAAATACACACAATCACATACATACATACAAACACATCCATACATATACACATATCTTTACACACATACAAACACACCCAAACACATCCACCACAATAAATAAATATTTTAAATTGAAAAGTAAAAAAAAAAAAAAAAAAGAACAAATTAATCAAACAAATATTTCTTCACTCTGTACAAAAAAACCACTTCTGCACTATTAGCCTGACAGACGTGTGGAAGGCGAGGACGCTGGCAGGAAGCAGACTTCAAGGGTTTGCTATCCCCTACTGCTGTCCCCAAACTTCTTTGCCTACAGAAGACTCCCTTCCCATGACTTTCAGGAGTTTCAAAGACCCCCACACTTGGAGCGGATGGCTTCATGAAACAGTGGGAGGCATGTCAGGTCTGTGCTGGGTTCTGGTGCGAGCTCAGTGCGTGCTCTGAGTTCTAGATTTATATCAATTCTAGCACCCTTCTCGGTAGCCCCCATCATGTGCCCAAGACACCACTCAACCTAAGGACATCCAAGTGTCTTGAGTTCTGGGGTCAGCCTTGGAATCCATGTTGAAAGGGATTAGAGTAGAGAAGATGGCCCAATGGCTAAATTCCTTGCTGCACAAGTAAGAAGTTCCTGATTTTGTATCCCTACAACTCAAAACAATGCTGGGGGTGGGGGTGGGGGTGGAGGTGAGGGTGGGGGTGGGGGCGGGGGTGGGGTGGGGTGTTGGACCTGCCAGGACTGCAGCAGACCAGGACCCCTGTAGCTATCAGGCTAGTGAAACTATAAGACTCTGGTGAGCCTTAGCTTACTGGGGACACCCTGAGTGAACCACGCAGAGCCAGGAACTGATACAAAAAGCAGGAGGAAGTTATTGTTCCAGTGCACTGGGGTCGTCCCAGACCCGAAGGAGAGGCGGCGACCCCCATGCAACCTGTTCAGAGAGTTTTTATATGGTTTTCAGGGCCAGAATTGAGCATCAGCAACTAGGTATGACATGATTGGCAGAACAGTACACCCTTTAAATTGAGAGGTCTTTAGGGAATGAGGCAGTAAGGGTTTACTCAGCCTCTTCCTTCTGGCCCATGTGCTCTCTGACCTGTCTCTTCTGGGAGGGGAGGGGTCCGGTGGAATTTTCCAACAGCTCTGAGTTGACCTCTTCAAAACCATTTGATCAGCAAGCTCTGGGCTTGACTGAAAGACCCTGCCTCAATGAAGGTGAAAGACTGATAGAAGATTCCTGATATCAACCTGGGGCCTCCACACACACACATGCACACATTGACACATACACATCCATGTGAGCATGCATACACACATTTACACACACATGCAAAGAGGTAATAAAAAGGCTGGTACTGATAATTCTAGTCATGGGGAGAGGAGAGAGGTGGATTCAGGCCATTGAGAAACTCTGTCTCAATTAAAAAAATAAGCAACATCTGAAGAACAATATCATACCATCTAGCTTCCATATGCACATTAACACATACAACACCCTCCCAACACACACACACACACACACACACACACGCACGCACGCACGCACGCACACACACACACACACACACACACACACACTGAATATGGAATTCCTTGACTAATAGAATCTTCAAACTACTTAAGACAGACAGAGAGATATAATGGTATAGATAATTGGCAAACCATGCATATATATGTTTAAAAACAGGATTTAACAGTTACTAATACTTACCAACCTAGGCCTTCCTACCTCACGGCCATAATAAAACATCTCCCTATTTATTTTCTGGTTCGTCATTGTCACTATCTGTAGACACCTCATTTTTGTACACATCCCCATCTCAGTTTGTCCACTTCTTCCATTAAGATGGAAGCTCATAAGGGCAGAAACCTTTCCTACTAGATTCCCAGTGATGAGCTGCTAGGTTGGCATACAGTCGGCGCCTAATACCTGTTTGTCGAATGAATAATTAAGAGACTACCCAGAACTGGAAATCTCACAAGATCTCATGAACTCTTCGGGGACCATCGCTTGACTTTTTTCACTTACTTACTTGCAACCCACTTTGGTCCTTGGTACATAGTAGGACCTCAGTAAACACAGTCATTGAGTTGAATGTCACGAAGGAGCCTTCAGGAATGCCATGTCCTACTTTTAAAAAGCTCTTTAGGAGAGGACAAAGGCATAGAAGATACTGTCGGGGACCCAGGATTCCAGCTTGGCAGGATAGAGACAAAGAGTTCAATGGGTTCATTTGCATTTTGTTTTGCATAAATATGCAAGCTGAGTGGCTGAGCCCAAGTCTCCAAAGATGTCAAATGGCAACTGGCTGTGTTTTCAAATAGGATATTCAGTTCTCATTACACAGAGGATTCCCACCGCAAAGAGGTTGCTGCTTCTGTCCGTGTTCTGGTGAGACCCCAGATCTCGTCTAAACCAGGGTCCCTAGAGAGAGCTTTTCCTGTTGCTGACCATCTCCCCACACTCACTCCCTGCAGAAACCTCGGCCAGCCGGTTTAAGGTGTGGTGGACTTGAGGGCCCTGTTGACAGAGTTTAAAACAAAACTCCTTTTTCACCGACAGGCTCCACAAACGCAAAGAGCCAAGTTGGGACAGCGACATTGTCCTGGCTGAGGCTGCTGGTGCAGGAGTTTCAAAAACACAAAATGACGCTTAAAAAAACAAAACAAAACCCCTCCTCTTTACTGAAGCGGGTCCCAGAGCTGGGAAGCTTGGGATTCCGCCCCCCCTTCAGTTAATCCAGTCGCCCTGATTTGCATGGGATTTGCATAAACAGCACGTCGTATTCAAACAGCCCCTCACTTCAAGGGCCAAGATTAAGGTAGAGGATTTGTCCCACCCGCAGTAGTTTTGTTCAACCTCTACTGCTTAGAAGCTTGGACACCTAAAATAGCTCTTTATATACTGGTCCAAGTGAAAAAGATACATAAGAGAGGATGCAGAGCCCTGGCAGGGAGGCGGGCCTATCCACCGCCTCAGTCTCTCTCCCAGGACAGGACGGGAAGTGGAACGCAGTTATTTTCAGACCACTCCCAGTTCTGGAATTCTCTACAAATCTCTGCTGGATGCCAGGTACCTAAGGGTAGGCCTCTCATCAAATACTGGGAGGACGCTGCAAGCAAGATGCAGTAGGAGCCAGAGTTAGCTTCTGCTAATATTTGTTGAAGGTGTTTCTATGGCGGTGCAGGAGAAAGCAAGGAAGCAGATGAGACTAGACTAGGTAGGACTGGGCAGAGAGAAGAATGTCTGTCCAATTCCTAACTAACGTTGCAACCCTTTAATACACTTTCCCCCAACCATAAAATTATTTTTGTTGCTACTTCATAACTGTAATTTCACTATTGTTATGAATCACGATGTAAAGATCTGATTGGCAGGATTCTTGATATCCGACCCCTGTCATTTGATTTCAAGGGGGTTGCAGCGCCCAGGATGAGAAACACCAGATAGATAGTGACCAGCCCTTTATGGAAGTACAACAGGGCATGGTTCATAGGAGATCCCTTTCCGTCCAGACCTGACAGGAGTCTAGTCTGGAGAGAAAGAGAAGGGACAGATCCTAAGACCCTCGGAGCCTGGCTGGCTTCTGGAACTGCCCATCTCTCTCTGCTCCTTTGTCCAACTACCGGGGTCATTTCCCTTTATCTGGGCTTTGTGATGAAGAGGGCAGAAACCCAGACCCCGATGACACACTGGTAAACTCAGAATTTGGGTCCTTGTGCCAATTCCAACCCTTGAAAGCTGAGGGCTCTAGTCCAGTATTAAACTCCTTCGTGTAGTGAGTCTTTATCTCAGAAGACAAAGCAAAATTCGGTGTGGTTTACCCTTGTAAGCCAATCAAGAATGAGAAAGGACATCACTTGATGCTAAGGGAGGCTGGAGGGAAGCAGGTTTACTGCTCTGGTTTAAAGCATCCTGGTCCAGTTTGTCTTTCACAGGAGTTGAGACAAGGCACTGGGGATTTCTGGAACCTGCTTGCCTATAGACAGCACCCCAGCCATGGGATGGGTGCACAACCCCAGCTCCTGTGTAGAGACAGAGACCCAGGGAGATGTCACCACCTGCTACACCAAAGAGTAAGGGAACACAGCCTCTCTCTAAAAGGAGGGTTTTCTCAGTTGCAGCATCCGGGAGTTTGAGGTTGGAGGATGGTGAGTTTGAGGCTTATGGAGGCAATAACAAAACACTGCCTCAAAAATAAAAAGATCTTCTCAACGGGAAGGGTACCTTTGGCTTTCCAGAGTCTTAAAATGGACAGGAACCAAACATCTTTCAACACTGTGGACATAACTGACGCTAACTACCTCTGAGGCTCAGGTGGCTTGGATGTCTGGTAGGTCTGTTTAAAGCTAGACTGTTTTCAAGACCCTTGGTTCCTCCTGCAGCATATCTCTGTATTTTTTTTCTCTTTCTCTTAACAGTCCTGGGAACTGACAGTCCAGGTTGCTGCATGTACTAGGCCGGTGTTCTCTCAGTGCACTAAATCCCAGTTACCTCTTTTCCATTTCTTTTTTTTTTTTTTTTTTTTTTTTTTTTTTTTTTNCACACACACACACAGGTCCTGGGAGCTTTGAGCTTTTCTGCAGAGACCAGCTGATGGAAAGATAGACAGGAAGCACCAAGTATGGTTACCAGAAGTTAAGAAGACATGGATGGACTCAGTTGGGTTTCTCCTTAAATGACAGACATACCAATCTAGTCTCTGGTCCCCTCTTCACACACCCTGAGGCCTTTAAATAATTATAGCATCCACATATCACTGGCTCCCCTCCCAGCCCTGTTGAATTTTGCAGAGATCAGAGTGTTTGGGAAATCCTTCTCCACAGTTATTTTCCACAGAAGACAATGAGGTCCATGACCAAGAATAGGGACTAGGGTGATGGTTCAGTTGAAGCCTCACAAGCATGAAGACCTGAGTTTGACTCCTAAGAACCCATGAAAAAAATCTGAGTGTAATATAAAGAAAGGTATGTAACACCAGCATGGAGGATGCCGAGACTGGCTGGCCAGCCTAGCTAACAGATGAGCTTCAGGGTCAGTGAAAGACCCTGTCTCAAAAAGTAAAGTAGAGATCGTCAAGAAGTAGTGCCAGCAGTGAGCTCTGGCTGGCTTCCACATACATGTGCACACATATGCCAGAATACTCATATACACGAACATGGAGAGTGTGAGAGAGAAAGAGAGATGGAAGCCGGGAGGGGGAGATGTATTGTACCCTAGAGGAGGACCTGTCACAATCCAGGATCCCCTCCATAGGCTGAGCTCTCATGGAAGGTTCAGCTCCCATGGAAGGTTCTGGCCTTTTAGGGTTGCTCATGGGGCCAGAGCCCACAATTAAAGTCGGCGTAGCAACTCCTGCCCACCCCACCTTTGTGTGATTATGTGTGGGTCTCTGAAGATTAAATTTATTTATTTATTTATTTATTTATCTATCTATTTATTTATTTGTTTATTTAATTTAAAGATTTGTTTTATTTATTATATGTAAGTACACTGTAGCTGTCTTCAGACACTCCAGAAGAGGGCGCCAGATCTCGTTACGGATGGTTGTGAGCCACCATGTGGATGCTGGGATTTGAACTTATCACCTTCGGAAGAGCAGTCGGGTGCTCTTACCCGCTGAGCCATCTCACCAGCCCGATTAAATTTATTTTTAAAGCTCATGTATGTTGAAGCTGCGGTTACACATGAAGCCCTGAGTTTGATCTCCAGCCTTCAATAAATCAGGCATGGTGGCACATACCTATAATGACCAGGGCTTGGACATCCTTGGCCACGTAGTAAGTTCAAGGCTGGGCTACTTGAGATATTATTTGGAAAAAAAAGAGGGAGAAAAGATTAAATGTTTGTATGTGGTGACATCAACACCTAGTTTTTACAGTAGTATCTTACTTCTTTTATTATTGCAATAGAGTTTTTAAAAATGTCAAGAGAAACTCCTGGAAGCTGCTGTTGGATCTGCAACCACTAAGGCGCCCCTCTTGGCCACATTGATCCCAACCCTAGTCCACAGTCCTTCGGTCATCTCTTCTCCATCTGCCATGAGCCCTAGCTCATTACCATCTCATGAAAATTCAACCCAAATGAGACAGGCAAAGTCAACCAAAGTCTTGTTCTCCTTGACCCTTGCTCGACTTCCCTAAGGCATGCCACCCACTTCTCCACAACACACAGAGACAGCTGCTGTCGCTACCACACTCCACCCCTGTCTCAGTGTCTTGAGCTCAAGTCACAGTTTGAGGCTGCCCAGAGGGGACTGGAGCCACCTCTAAAGAAAACGTTCCTCTCTTGTTGAAAATGCACAGGCCCCCTTCTGCTCGGCCACCACCACTCCCCTGTCACTGTCTTACTACTGTTTCCGTGTAGTACATCTGGCCAAAGCAAACAGCTCTCTGGAGCCAGCTCTCCAGCGAGCAGCTGCAGTACAAAGTTGGCTAGCTTTTTCAAGAAAACACAGCCTTCCCCCTGCCTGCTTATCTCTCTGCAAAACACAAGATCCAGCCTTACATTCACCCCTCCCATAGATCCTGACACTGTTCTCAGAGAGAAAGGGACCTTACCCTGCGGGCCTGCCATGGACCTCACCAGCTTACCCATGGGGTCACTTTCCCTCTTCTTTAAGTAACTGGCCAGTGTGTGACAAACTTTGATGTGTGGATCTAAAGGATAGTTATGAACAGTATCATATAGTAATCGTTCTCTGAGTTGGAAGTTTGGAAAGGATGAGGACCTAAGATCTAGATGATAGGTACTCTCCACCAATGAAATAAACCAATTCAAGCCAAACTAAAGTATGTAAAGGCAGGTTTGTTGGGAAACACCTCTTAGGTGGGTTCACTGGTCCCAAGGAACAAGGCCAGGGAAGTCACTATGGGGAGGGAGACAGAGAGGATCAGGAAGAGAGAAAAAAAAAGAAGCTTGTCCATGTAGGGAGAGAGAAAACGCAGAGAGGGAGAGAGACCCAGAGAGCATGATCGAAATGTCTGGATTATATAGGGAAGAGCTTCTAGGGGAGGAGAAGCTCAACCCCTGCGCTGGAAACTCCCCTACACACACACACACACACACACACACACACACACACACACACAAACACACACACACACACACACACACACACAGAGAGAGAGAGAGAGAGAGAGAGAGAGAGAGAGAGAGAGAAGAGGGAAGGGTATGCCAGCCATACCCTGCAACAGGTGGGAACTGAGGACCGCTGGAAGAACCTTGAGGCCAGAGACAACTTTGGTATATTAAAGATGCACCTCAGCAGCTTGTCCAAGGTTGAAACCCAACCCTAGGAATGGTAAGAAGAAAGAAAATAGGAAGAACAAAGAGAAGAGAGAGGGACCAAAGAAGAAGGGACAAAGGAAGGGTATCTTAGCATCTCCTATGAGTCAGATAATGAGGTGGACATTTTCCATATGCTTTCTGCTTCAGACTCTATAAGAGCCTTGGGTTTTAATTGTATCCATTTTAGGCTATGGGAGACAGGATTTTCACAAGGAGACTCTAGTGATCACAGGTGAATGATAGATGATGCTTTCCACAAGGCCAGTAACTTTGTGTCAAATCAATGTTGTCCAGGAGCTTTGAGATCACCTCGGGACTCACCTTTGGCAGTCTGCTCTGTTTAGACAAGTCCCTTAACTTGGGCATCTCTAAGAGCTTCCTGGTGATGGTGAGAGGGGATGGGGAGGTTAGAGTGGCAGGGTTTGCAGCAGTGGTGAGCATGGTGGTAGAGATGGTGAGCTGTTGGTGATGATCATGGCAATGGTGGTAGCAGTGGTAGGTGTTATGGACATTAGTGATAATGGCAGAGGTGGTAATGGTGGGGGAGGTGCTGGGTGTTACAGGTGTTGGACATGGGGACAGGAGAGGTAGAGATAAGGATGACGGTGGCAGTGGGGAAGGTGCTGGATATTGTATACTGTGGTGATAGAATGGCGGTGGCGGTGGTGATGTAGTGATAATGGTGATAATGGTGATTTTGATGACAGAGGTGATGAGTGTTACAGGTGGTGATTACATGGTGGCATTAGTGATGATGATAATGATGCTGGTGATAGAAGCGGTGGGGATGGAGTTGATGGATTTTATGGTCAGTGTAGAGGTGATGGTGTTGATGATAATGATGTAGCAATAGTGGTTGTGATGATGGTGGAGGTAAAGATGGTAGAAATGGTGATGGCTGTAGCTTGTTCTTGTTGTTACGAGCAGTGGTGGTAGGAATACTGGAAACCTGCTAATGGAATCTCTCTGTCTGAAACCCTCTACTGCTTCTTACTTCCTGCTTTATGATCTGATTTTAGGTGGGGAAAATAATACTGGTACCCAGAATGCTTTACCTCTTTTTAAGCTACTTGCTACTGGGGTCCTAGAGGCCCACCAGCCATCATAGGACATTAAAGTTGCTCTTGGTAGCCCTTCAGAACTCTACAGTGCGGTCCTATTGCTAAAGACACCATGAGCTTGAGTCAAATAATAGAACATGAAGAATCCAAAGTAGTACTGACCTAGAAACTGCATTCCTGCTGACTAGATTTCATAGGCTTGAAAATCCTATGCATATGACCAGAGATGAAAAGTACGCATATGACCAATCTTACTTAAGTGCAGACCCTGTAAGCTATGATGACTTTCTGGCACGACATGCTTACTAACACAATGGTGGCATGTGTGGTATGAGAGTAACCATATACCTCTGAGTGGATTTGAAGCCTGCTTCATGAGAAGGAACCCATACCTGCTATAGTTATCAGGGCCAAGAACCTGTGGCTAGATATATGACTGACTATAGAGGAGATCCTATTATTCTGATTCTCTGGACATAATATTGAAATGGCTCCTAGTGACTGATTGCTATACCCATAGGTTAGTACACCAGAGAAGCTTTGTCTTGCAACAGATGACAATTAACACAGAGACCCGTAACTGGCCAATGTGCAGTAATGGTGCACAAGAGACGGTGGAGGGCTTAGCCCTAGTGGAATGTCTAGATTACATCACTTCCTCCTGAAGCTCACATGTCTATTATATCACTTCCTCCTGAAGCTCACGTGTCTATTACATCACTTCTTCCAGAAGCTCACATATCTATTACATCACTTCCTCCAGAAGCTCACATATCTATTACATCACTTCCTCCAGAAGCTCACATGTCGATTACATCACTTCCTCCCAAAGGTTAAGTGTCTATTATATCACTTCCTCCTGAAGCTCAAGTGTCTTTACAGAAGAGAAGTGGAGAGACTGTAAAAGCAGGAGGTGGTAGATGACTACACAGAATGAGTACTTCCTGGACCGCAGGCAGGCTGTTGCACAGATGAACTCACAGTGAATATAACAGAATGCATAAAACCTACATAATAAGCTCAAGGTAAACAGTGTCTCAGCATGGAGTAAGGGAGTGGGTATACGTGTCACCCCTGGCTGGGGAGATACCAGCAACTGATAGCTTCTGAGAAGGGGAAAGGCAGTTTTCTTTAGGGGTGTGACCGACCCCTGGTATTTTGACCATGCTCCAGGGCAGGCCCGATACCCAAACAAGAGTACTTGGGCAGGGTAAATTGGATTGCACAGGTTTAAGAAAGAAGAGAGAGAAAAAAAACACAAAGTTGGGTAGCCAGGGAACGGCGGTGAATCCAGAAGTTGTGGGGCAATGGCTGAATATCATCGAAAGCCATCAAATGAAAATCTCAGAGAATTAATACAAATATTATTAAAGAAGAAGAAGAAAAGCCAGAGCTCAAAACCTCTGTTTGTTCATCACGAGCAACATCTGTAAAATGATACATCAGCCTTTTATTTATTTATTTTTGGAAGGATGTTAAGGAAACAGCTTTCCTTATTCATACAAAATGCAAGAGTCCTCAGGGCTTCAAAACTGGATGCTGATTCTCTAGGTGGGGCAAGAAGAGCTGACCATGAGGATGTGTCATGCAGTGTCTCTCTGGAGTTTCTTTCCTACATTCTTCTCTTTCCCCCCACTGTCTTTGCCCTTCAGAACTCTGGGCCAGCTCACTCTTTCACTCTTTCTCTTTCTCTTTCTCTCTCTCTCTCTCTCTCTCTCTCTCTCTCTCTCTTTCTCTCTTTCTCTCTCCTCTTATCTCCCCTATATCCCCCCCTTAGTCCATGTGAAAGCCGAGAGACAGAGAGAGACACATACACAGAGAGATAGAGAAAGAGAAAGGGAAAGAGAAAGAGAAGACAATAGATGTCACAAAGCTCACCTTCTGGGCTTTCACAGAAACTTACTTCCAGCTTAGGCCCCCCAGTGTCCTATCATCACCTGTGTCACATCTCTGCTTAGTTCAAAGTACCAGAGGCAACTTAGGAACCATCTCCCATGATTCCTCACTCCTTGCAGCTATGGGGAAGGGGCTGTAACACTTAGGCCATGTACTTCTTTAGAAACTCCACGTTCTCAGAGCACAAAACCCACCCACCTCAGTGTCCCACTCGGGTGGACCTTATGCGGCCACAGCCCCAACTTCCCAGATATTGAGCAATACTAGGGTGGCCACTTAAAGAACCCAGCAGACGTTCTTGGCTGGCCTGGCTTCCATCACTGGTTCAAGGCTAGAACAGTCTCACCAGCACACAGCATATCACCTCTATTGTTTACTTGCAGTCCTGGGGATTGAACCTAGGGCCTCCCACACACTAGCTAGGCCAGAGTTCTACCACTAAGCTTTTGAGTGTCCCTTTTGAGACAGGGTATCACTAAACTGATCATGCTGGCCTTGAATTCACTCTGTATCCCTGACCTGAGTTTGTGATTTTCCTGCCTCAGCCTTGGGAGTAGCTGGAATTACACACCTGGAGACCATCAAGTCCAGCATATTACCACCTCTGTGGTGAAACCATTGATAGCTCTTAATCACCAAACAAACTTCACCATGACGGCTTTGAAAGAAGAACAAGATGCAAAAGTCTGATACGAGGACCAACTCTGGCTATTTCCCTGGTTCACTGATAAAGTGGTCACTGAAGAAGAATGCACTGGACACTCAAAGGAAAACAACTTAGATTTTTGAGAGGATAAAAATGCCAAGTGGGTTACTTTCATGACCTCTGCATTGACTCTCTCTCTCTCTCTCTCTCTCTGTCTCTCTCTGTCTCTCTCTCTCTCTCTCAAAAGATTTATTTTAAATTATTCATAAGTGCATGGGTGTGTGCACTTGAATACATGTGCCCATGGAGGCTAGAGGCACTGGGTTCCCTTGGAGTTGGAATTATATATTGCTGTGAGCCACTTGGTATGGATGCTGGGAACCAAACTGGGTCTTCAGTAAGACCACTACATGCTTTTAACCAGAGAGTCCTCTTCCTGTTTCTTCTTCTCTTTTCTAAGAATGAATCTCATGTATCTCGGGCTGACTTTGAACCTTGAATTGAATCCTGAATCCCCTGCCTCTGTTTCCTCGGGGCTGGTACTACGGACATGGGCTACCATGCCTGTTACATGTAGTGCACTGGAGATCAACTCTCTGATCTGTACCTGCACCCCGCCAGCAGAGCTACGTCCCTTGAATCCTGTTCTGAGGAATGAGACATGCAATAGACGAAAGACTTCTGTGGGAAATACTTCTTCAGTTAGTGACGGGTTCCTAGGTGCCCATGGGAAATCTTGGCAATGAATCCAAATTGGTAGCCCACAAGTGAAGGGTTTCCCTGCATTGGCATGCCATCTCTGAGAGGGGCCACAACCCCTCCCCTCAGGTCCCTGTGCTGAGCTCCCCTCAGCTCAATACCTCATTTTCTAGGGGCCTCTTCTCAAAGCCTTCATGCTATTGGTCCTTTGGGGACACTTCTAGATACATTTGAGTAAGGAGTGTGGTTAAGAAGACAGAAAGCAAGCCCAGGGACATTATCACTAGTGGGCATATCTTTTCTCCTTTGCCATTTGAGTATTAGTGTACACCCAGTGGATACACACAACAGACTCTTCATTCTTCTATTTGCCTCCTGCATTAGTCACACCCCAGGCCTACAGTGGACTAAAATAGTTTTTCAAGGCTATAGTCAAAATTCCAGCCTCCCTCATCATTCCAATCCCGGGATAATCATCTGGGGAGGCTAACACCTTCCTGTCACTCATGAGCTGGCTCCAGAGGCCAACCTCTCCCCCATGCAATTCAGGGTGGCCTTGAAGTCTTTGGCAACACAAGGTACAGGGCCTTCTCCCTTCCTCCTATCTCCCCAGCGTCCTGTAGGAGGAGAGCAAATGTTTCTTTTTCTAGAACATCTCTGAGAAAGCTCCAATGCTCCCGCCGGGCTATCGTTCCCAGTCTTAGAAGCAATTTTCTAATCTCTTACAGAAGCCTAAATGTCTCATCCTTAAGTGGGCATTCATTCTAAAGAGTGGGGTGGAGGCTCTGAGAGGAGGAAGGAGAGGAGGAGGGTGAAGCTCAGGACAGCCACTGCCTGGTATTCAAAGGGTTAAGTGAGCTTGGCTTTGCTGCTGTTCCCCTGATCCCAGATGGAGAGCTGAATAACTGGGTAAGTCCCTCCAGCCATGAAACTTGTTTGGTTATCTTGGAGTGCGGATTGAGGCTAAGTCATCCTGGCTGGTCCTTCCGGATATGGCCTTACTCAAAATGAGGCCCTCCACTGGAGTCGTATTCCCCTGCGACTACCTCCTCCCAGGCTGATAAAGAGTTTCATCACAGATGACTCAAGAGGTTGAGATCCAAGCACTGGTGATAGGAACGAGCCCTCCAGCCCCATCTGACCTCACATTCTAGCTGTTGACAGGTTCCATCGGGCTGGCCAAACCCAAGCTTGCAGCAAACTGTCTCGGGCTCTCGTGCCCCCTGTGTTTCCAAGGCTTTTTGGATTACAGTTTACCTCCAATACTCCAGAAAGGTCATCTCCTCCGGGCTGTCCTTTCTGCCACAGGCAGTGAGCAGCCCCGAGTAAGTGAGGGATGTAACCCTCCTATGTGTGCCTGGTATCATAAGAACCTGGCATCTGTCTCTGGACACAGCATTCATTTTCCCAGACTTTTCCTTCCCACTCAAACTGTTCAGGGCCTGAGTAGGTGGATTCGGGTCTTGACTCACTTTAAGATACATGAATAGGCCCCATCTTGTAAGCAGAGAGTTAGTGAACACACACACACACACACACACACACACACACACACACACACACACAATAGCTCACTCTCCAGGTGAGGCTGTGATGAGAAATGCAGCCTCCTTTTTATCCACCAATGGATCCTGCTCACCGGGACTGCTCAGATCTTAAAGAAGGTCAGAGAGACAGCAAGGCAGCTCCAACATCTCTGTGTGACCATCAGATAAGCTTGCCTGGGACATTGGCATTTTATCCAGGACTTCCAGAGTTAAGCGATACTTTGGAAGCACAGGAAGTGCTTGGGGCGATGGAGAAGGACTATCACCCCTTCATCTGCACAGCCAGCCTCTGTCAGGCTCCAATCCTGTGCAGCCTGGATGGCTTCCACACTAGGCAGAGACTGAGAAGGCGCCAGGTCTTCACATGGCGACAGTTCACAGTGTTAACCTAGGGAGTCCTCAGTATCGGCCATGAGTCCTAGTCCCTGATACCACACATGTTTTTCCCACCTCTGTCCAACTCTTAGCTCATGCTTCTGCTCAGCCCAATATCCCTGCCTCAGTTGCAGAGAAGGAGCCTGGCTTAGTAGGCAGGAGGGCGTCAAAGCCTGGGCTTCTGGCTGCTGATCCCGTACTCCTCCCTTGCAGAAGAAATCTAAGTGTACTTATGAATGGAGACTGCTTTGCTGCCATGGAAGGGTGTGAAACTCACGGCCACAGTGATGAGATTAACAAAAGCCGTGGGGCTGAAGAGGACAGAATACTATTATTTTTTAATATATATTTAAATAGCTTTGCTTCAGCACACTGTTAATTTACTATTCATTTTATTAATTACTTTGTAGAGTTAGTCTACTATGTGATAAAAATGTTTAAAATACTTAAGAGAAAGGGAAAAATGAAATCACACATTATCATTAAGGCTAGTAGCATATATACACACACAGACATACATGCACACAATACCCATACAAGTACATGCAACACCTATACACATGCACACACATGTACATACCTACATACATATGCATACACACCTACACATATATACATACAGGCATATATATATATATATATATATATATATATATATATATATATAGGCACACATACCTACACACATATACACATGCATGCATACATTCTTATACACATGTACATATACATGTATCCATACCTATACAGTTACCTACACACATGTGTACACATGCACACATACACACATTCACACACGTGCATACATACACGTATACAGGCACACACATATACCTATACACATGCAAACACATGAACATAGATACATACATGCATATACACACATATGTTCACTATCTATAATTATTCTCTCTTTTTAGCATATTAAATAATACATGAAAGTATTATAAACATACCTATCACTCTGTACTTTGGACATAAAAAATACAAGAAACAATTTTACATATCAGTAAAAGGCTATTGCTTTTAAATGGTTTCCTACTGTTTTATCATATTGATATCATTGGACACTGGTAGGTTTTTCTTTATTTTTCTTCTTTTTTATGTCTATTTTTTATATGTGTAAGAGTTTTGCTTGGGTGTATATCAGTGCACCACATACATACAGTGTCCAGAGAGGCAGAAGAACGTGTCAGATCCCATGGAACTGGAGCTATAGGTGGTCATGAGTGATGATATGGGTGACAGGAACCGAACCCTGGCCTCTGGCAGAGCAGCCAGTGCTCCTCTCTGCTCAGCCATCGCTTCAGCTTCTTTTTAAAAAATTTTTCTATTAGGGAAGGTGTGTGTGTGTGTGTGTGTGTGTGTGTGTGTGTGTGTGTGTGTGTGTGTACATGCACTGTGATGTGGGTGTGTGGTGTGCATGTGGAGATCAGAATACAATTTTGTGGGGTAAATTCTCTTCATCCACATTAATGTGAGTTCCACGGTTCAAACTCAGGTTGCCAGGCTTGAACAGCAGGTACCTTTACCAGTTGACTAGCTCAATGTATGTCCTCCTCCTTCTCTCTCTCTCTTTCTGTTTCTCCTCTCTCTGTCTCTCTCTCTCTGTCTCTCTGACTCTCTCTCTCTGACTGTCTCTCCTCTCTGTCTTTCATCTCCATCTCTCTCTCTGTGTCTCTCTGTCTCCCTCTGTCTCTGTCTGTCTCTGTCTCTGTCTGTCTCTGTCTCTCTCTCTCATACACACACACACACACACACACACACACACACACACAATTGACTCCATTTAGTACTGACATTGGAATCCTACTTGGGATCTCATCCCTGCAGGAAACTACTTCTCTCTCTCTCAGCTGTCCTGTGGTTCTTTGACTAGAACTAGGGTCATGCGGAATTCCCCTCTAGACTCACTTAATAGGAGGAAACTCATGACTGATATTGTAAATTTAACTAACTACTCATTGATATCATTGTAGATCCTAGAAGAGAACCTACTACTGCTAGTTCCTTAAATACAATTTCTGACTGTATTCTAAACACTCATCCTTATACCTACATCACTCCTCATCAAAGAAGCTTCCTTTTGCTACAGATGGCGACTATTACAGAGATCCACAACTGGTCATAATGCAGAGAATTAGTGACCCTGGGATGCACAACTCAACCTGATATATCTGTAATGCAACCTACCCCCAGGGCTCAGGGAAAATCACAGAAGAGAGGGCAGAAAGATTGCAAGAGCCAAAGTCCCAAGGATGGGAGACAGCATCCTCTAAGCAGGACAGGAAAAATACACCCATGGAATTTCAACAATATGGCTGCCTGAGTGAGAGCAACAGGATGACAATATCAGTTGTCAGGGATTTTTGTTTTTTGTCCCCCCCACCCCCAAATATTTAAACAGTGATGTAAGTCATACCGTACTGATGCTCCTTCTGCACAGATCTGTGTGCAGCAGTCTGCTTATCTCCTGGAGGTGAGTTCCTGGAAGTAGAACAACCTACTGAAAACACTCCTTTGAAAGTTTATTCAATGTGTTGCAGAAGAGTGCACCTTCCCACAATCCTAGCAGCCACCTGCAGGGTGCAGATGTCTTAGCCAATCAGCACACCTTAAGAAAAGGACAGCTAGTGTTGGAAGGCTGGACACATCTTGAGGGGTGGGAGGGATAGAAAGCAGAGCCTGAACTGTCTTCCAAGGGATCTGAGAGCCATGAAAATCTCTGAGAAGATTATGACTTGGCAGAGAAAGCAGAAAGAATGGAGCAAGGGGAGAGAAACAGAGAAGGCATTGGGCCGCCAGCCAGGTGAGGGAAGAGGATGGGGCACTGAAAGCGGGACAGGAGGGCGGAGGATGGGAAAGAGGACCTGAGAAAGATAAGGCAAAGGGCGCTCACGCCTCTGGGGGAGTAACTAGAGAAGAGGCTAAGACTTGAAGGCTAAAGCTGTCGACAGAGCTGCAGAGCCCAACAGGAGAGAATTTTCTAAGAAAGCCTAGCTTGTTTTGCATACGTAGGCTGACTGTCCTTACTCTGGCGGGGCGGGAGGGCGCTGCTTGTCAGATCTTTTGCTTAGGGATGAGCTGGACTCCTGGCAGGTTTAAGAGAAAGCCTCCGACCCCATGGCTGCAGGTGTGAAAAGAGGGAAGAAACACAGGAAAAGAAGGGAGAGATCTCTGGCCAGTACCAAAGCTCAAACAGCAGCAAGAGAACTCAACTGATAAAGCACTTACCTTGTAGAAGCAAGATTCTGGGTTCGATTCCCACAACCCACATAAAATAATTTCGGGGTGCAGTAGCCTGCACTTGCAGTCTCTGAGCTGAGGAGACAGAAGCAGGCAAATCCCTTGGGCTCTTTAGTCAGCAGCCCAACCTGCTTGGAGAGCCTCAGGATGAATGAGAGACCCTGCTTCAAAAAACAAAAAAACAAAACAAAAACGGAAGTGGTTGATGCCTGCAGCAATACACCATGGGTGTCCTCTGGCCTCCACATACTCGCACATGCACAGGCATCCACATCCACACACACTCATGCACATATATGTGCACACGCAGATGAGCGGCAGGAATCAAAAGAGCTAAGCAGGATGACAGAGAGAGCCAATGGAAAGAGGAAGACAGTGGAACATTCCATGTGACAGGAGAGATAATAATAATATAATAATAATAATATAATAATAATAAACAACAACAATAAATAACAATGACAATAACAATAGTAATGGTAATAATAAATAATGACAATTAATGACAATCAATAATAATGATAATAATAATAGTAAGAATAATAAAGGGCTCAAACAGGGACAATGTATTGTCAATGGTACATCCACACCAAGATGTTTCCCCTTACAATAGAAAATAGAGAATCCTCCAGCCTGCTGTGTGGGTACAGGAAGCTCACTCTGAACCTTTTCTAAGGACAGACATAGAAAGTATGAGTTCACTGGGCTCAGGACAGTGGCAAGTGTGCGTGCTAGGCAGGCTAACCAGAACAATTTCCAACCAAGCCCTGCTTTGACCTGCTTATTTATGCCTGACCAGCAAGGCAGCGATTTGTGAGTGTTGGTAAGGAGTGCCCAGACACATAAATGAGAACGGACAACGTATTCTCTGTGTGTGGCAAGGAGCGATACGGGGCAGACCAAGGACTTTTTATTTAAGTAATATCCTGATCCAGAATAGAAAGATATCATTCATATTTTATGTCATGGGAATGTTGTGTCTGACACCTCTCCCTTTAATTTACCAACAAAAAGATGAAGGTCTTTGATATGATATAAATTCCCCCGCCCTCTTGAACATGGCACCTGAGTTAGAAAAGAAATATTCTCCCAGAGAGAGTGGGTGCTTTGCCTGCTCCAGGGCCTAACTGCGAGCACACATCAGGTGGAACAAAACGGTGGCAATTGATGGTAAATGGTCTAAGCTGGCCCCCACATCCCCACCCACCCTCTGTTACCATAGAGACATCAGTGAACCAAACCCAGAGATCAGGAAATAGGCATCAAGGACAGTCTGGTGGACACAGGTGCTTAGACGGCCAATGTGCCAATAAAATCCTTTAGTTTGCTGAGGGCGAGATGGGAAACCTGAACCAAGGTGCAAAGGTAGGCTTTGTACTTGGGACTGTCACCTTGTCCAGTAGTTCTCCACTAGGAGTGATGCCATCCTGATTCCATGTGACCTAAGCCCCCTTCTTTTCCATTTCCACTCTTGGTTTTCTTTTGGAAAAGAGGTAATTATTTTGATTGTATGCATTTGAATGTTTTTGCCTGTGTGTATGTAGGTGCCCTACATGTGCACCCGATACCCGTGGAGGCCAGAAGAGGGTGCTAGATCCCCTGGAACTTGAGTGCCTAATACTCATAAGCTACTGTGTGGGTGCTGAGAACTGAACCAGGTCTTCTGTAAGCTCAGTAAGTGCTCTTAACTGCCAAGCCATCTCTCTGGCCCCCGATCCTGATTTTCTTACCTATCTATAAACTTCAAAGATAAGCAGCTACATACATGCTCCAGAAGGCATGAGGCCAGAAGAACATTCCAGAGACTAGTTCGTCATCAGTTCTCTCTTAACTACTTTGGAAAATGGACAATAGAACCTAATTACTATCAGAGGATTTCCCACCACTCCCTCTCTTCCAGCCAAACAGTACACAAACATATCCTCCTAATTTAGAGGCAGAAGCGACTCTCTTGAAAAAGGTAAAATCAAGAAAATTGGACAGAGAAAGAGAAGAGAGTAAACATACTGTGTGTGGTTTAGTCTTCACGCTTGGCTTTCTGAGCAACAGGAAGCCAAGAGTCACTTATTAACTGGAATGTGTCATAGCCCAACACACCTAGGGAACACAGCTCCCCGAAGCCAACTGTCATCAAGCATATACATAGAAAGAAAGGAAGAAAGTAACTCCTACCTTTTCATGCAAATACGTTCCTCCTTAGATGCTTTGAATCAGTTATTTGAATGGTTCAAATTCTACTTGCTCACCATGAGTGTTATAATTGTATAAAAAGGCTGGGGATGCCTGGGGACTGGGTTAGTCTTCTGCTCTGCACTTGGGTTATATTGCTTTGTTAGTTCAGGAGTACTCAAAGTGGAGACCAGAATACTCGCCATCAATGGCCAAGAAGCCTGCAGGGCTTGTGACTTTTAGAAAGGATTCAAAACCTTCTGGCGGATAGAAATATGAAGCGTTACTGTAATGGAAGCAGGAGCCCATTCTCAACAAGCCTTCTGTTTTCTTCTATTGTGTAGCAGCCACGGGATAAAATGGAGATTGGTGCCAGTCAGCCTTGAGACTGAACCAACCAGAGATCAGATGTCTCACTTCCTTCCTCAACAACCGGCCAGGGCCAATTAAATCTAAGCCAATCGACTAGCATGCAATATTTTATCATCTGACTCCCATGGGAAGGTTTGCTAGGGCTTCTGAGAAAGTGGGAGAGAGAGTTTCAGAATTTGTTGGGGGAAAGCCAACACAACCAGCCTTCTTGTCTATGACTGGAAGATAACAGATTGCTCAAGCCATCTTGCCACCACCGGCCTGGAGACAAAGGCAGCCGAGCAATGAGACGAAATAGGGCAGAACCTTGATGACTTAATCAGTTATGCGTAAGATCAAACCATCCTTGACTTCCACACAGTCCTTTCTTCCTCCACTGGAGGGAGCCAGTCAGTCTCTTCTGATGCTAAGTTGCCGTGAGATAGGCTCTCATTTTGCTCATTTACTTTCCACTTTCCGGAACTTGCTCCATAGATCATGCTGGCCTGGAACTCACAGACACCCACCTGCCTATGCCTTCCTTTCCTATGGCTGATGCACCACCACCACCTGCCTGTTGATTAATTTTTAAATTTTACTATTATTGTGTGCATGTACATACATGCACTGGGTGCATGTACATATATGCACTGGGTGCATGTCAAGGTCCAAGGATAAGTTTGTGGGTGTTGATTTTACTTCTGCCTTTATATAGGCTTAAGGGTCAAACTCAGGTCTGGAGTTTGCACGGCAAGAGTTCCCCAGAGCCATCTTGCCAGCCCTTAATTGATTTTAAAATACAGAGTTCTAACAAACTGCTTTTTTATTTAAAAGAATAGAAGATTCTAAACAGCATATATGCTTAAACCTGTCACTGACGTCACAAGTTTACTTACAGTGACCAATAAAGGTTGCGAGACCCCGCAGGTTGAGGTGGCAGGTGAGATCTCTCTGGAATTGGGCTCGTTAGGGCGCGGCCACCAAATTGTCCCATCAGCTTTATATTGTCAGCAACAGCTTCCAAGGATCACTGTTGGAGGGCAACATCAGGAGCGTGCTGAGCACAGGTGATACCGCGCTCTAGCATATAGCTGTGTCTGTAACATCGTTTCCCCGAATAGAGTCTGACAAATCACACCCGCTAGGTCACATAGCTCCTCAAACGCAAAGTTAGCTGCTGCTTTTGAATCCACCTCCTAAATAATGCTCATATGCAAATGGGTCTGATGGTACAGGCCTGAAATTCCAGCTACTAGGGAGGCTGAGGCAAAAGGATCACAAGTTCAAGGTAAATTAGTGAAAGCCTTTCTCTGAATCAAAAGCGTCAAAAAGAGGCCTGCGGATGTAGCTCGGTAGCATGTACTTAGTATGTGTGAGGCCCTAAATTTAAGCCCACAGTAAAACATAGGCACACATAGCCAGGCGAGGTGGTGCATGCCTTTAATCCCAGCACTAGGGAAGCAGAAGCAGGTAGGCAGGTGGATCCCTACGTTCGAGGCCAGCCTGGTCTTCAGAGTGAGTTCCAGAACAGCTAGGGCCACAAAAAACAAAACGAAACGAAACAAAACAAAACAAAACAAAACAAACAAACAAAACTTTTATTGAAAAACTGTAGATAGATAGATGATAGATAGATAGATAGATAGATAGATAGATAGATAGATAGACAGACAGAAAGATAGATAGATATAGATCTATAAATAGATGGATATATATATATATACATATATATTTCTCATAATATCTTCTTTTAGCCATCCACATTGTTCATCAACTACCTATGCTGATATCATCTAACACGAGTTGTTATAAAATCACACTTTTCAAGTTCATTTTTATAGCTAAGGAATCTATAAACAACTATGCAGCCCTATGCTTTAAATAGTCCCATGGTTCCTTTTGGCCTGGGATAAAATCCAAATTCCCTCCATGTTTACCCCCATAGTGATTTCCTACACAACTGTCTCCTTAGCAACTGTTCTGAGAATTAGCCCAATCCCAACCGAGCCAGGGCTTCCAAGGGAGACGGCCATGTCAGAATGTGAGCCAGCCTTATGGTCAGCCTTGTCCTGAGTGGACGCTGGATCATAGTTGGCACAATAAATTCTTCATCTGCTGTCCTCTGCCATGTTGAACCCAGGTATGGCTCCCATTCCAGTGCCCTGCCCATCGCTCTTGCCTTTTGTGGGACAGAATGATAGACCCCCCCCCCCCAAACCATGGAACAGTAGGGAGTACAATTAGACCAGGGTCTCCTTATTCTGGAGCTGAGCATCTGCTGTTGACATCCCTCCTCATTCAGAGGCACCCCCATCAGTGCCTCCTTGGACACCCCATGAGTCCATCAAATACCCCTCTCTTCAAGTTCCCTTTGTATGTGCATCAACTAGTAGCCCTCTGTGCCTACAACTCGAGGTTTTAACTGTGTACCTTCTGTTTGCCAAGTGAGGAACTGACTTGATAGCAAGGTCTCCTTTCTAACCATCTAGTCCAAGGCAACTTCAACAGGCCATGTCAGCAAACTTGCTTTGCAAATGGGAACGTGGAAATTATCCTCAGCATTTCATGTCTCTCTATCTGCTTCTGTGATTTCATGTCTTAAACAGTATCACTACATGACGGAGTAACCTCACCAACTTCATGGGTTGAGGCAGGAGGATTGCAAGTTTAGGGCCATCTGCCTGACTCTTGGTTTAAAATTCATTATCAGCTCTCACCTCTTCCTGTAAGCATCCTTTCTTTGGGGAGACAGCATATGGCATCACAGCACAAATTAATGTTTAGTCATACCTGGGCTAACTGAGCCAATTCTCTGAGAACATCGATTCCCTACTTATGGGTGAGTGTGCTGAGGCAGGGGGACACGAGGCATGCCACCCAACGTTGGCCAGGGTTGATCAAATCTTCCAGCACAGGTCCACCAGAATCCACCCCCTGTGTGCTGACAGTTTTCCTTATGGCTTCCCATCAAGTCTCCTGACCTGTTTGGGTTTAAGCTTCAGAAAGTGAATTGAACACTTATTTGAATTCTCTGTCCATTAATCACTTCAGCCGGGTCAGAAATAAAACCACCCAAGCCCCACATTAGATAGATGGGTGATAATCCTAGTCTATGCCAGAATCAAACACCTCACAGCCTTGGCCACCAGCAACGTGCAACTGTCTGGGCTGGGAGCAGCTTTTTGATTGAGAATGTTACTTCTTTCGACATCACCATCTTCCTCTTTCCAGTCCCGGAAGGATTTTGAGAGCTGTCCCTGAAGATCAGGCCAGCAAAGGGACCTAGGGGGAGGTAACAAAGGGTTAAGGCGGCAGCTGGCAGAGCAGAGAGTGTGCAGTGGAGCTGGGCTGAGACTGTTCCCACTGGCGACCAAGTCAGCTGTCATCAGAGAACAAAGACCCCCCCAGAGCCCCTCGTTCACTCCGTTCACTCCGTGTCACACCCGGGAAGCCCGGAGAACTCCTTGATTAGGATTTCTGAGTCAGCCCCACTCAGACTAAAGCTCAGGGACAATGGCTGCCACAGTCACACAGCCTGCAGCCCCCCCCCCCCAAACGCCGCCCCCTCCCACAGGGCCTCCAAGGCCACTTCACCTCCATCCGGACAATCGGATCTGGTCCAAAGCCTCCAGTCTGCTGGAGCAGGATCCGGAGAGCCCCAGGAGCCAATGGGGGACCTGGCTGCACAGGGCTCTGCTTATTGTTGTGTCAGCGGGTAGCAATGAACAAAATGGGTCCAATTGGAAGCCTGGAAAGGCCAAACTCAGGGCTCCGGAGGTCAGAGTTTGCTGTTGTTTCATTCTGAGCAAGTCTATGCTTAGAGTTTTGTGCAGGACTTGTGGAAACTCCACCCTCCACCACCAGTCTCCATCCTGAGGACCCTTTCAGAGAGTGGATGAGGCTGCCGCAGCCCAGGAGCCCTGGAGCTCTGCAAGGCCACTCAGTGTGGGAGTTGTTTTTTTTTTTCTTCCGGGTCAAGCCTATTGCATGACAGAGCACTGTGGCTGCTTCCAAAGTACGCTCGATTCCAAGACTTGATTTGATCTCCGTAGAGGAAACTTCGTATCCAAACCACAGCTGGCCTCTTAAGCACTGAACGTGAACTCCCAAAGGCTAGAAGGAAACCACTCCGTTCTGCTCTTGTGCAATGTTGGCATCTGGGTTTTAAGACTACCTGTGATGGCTGGCAGGTGAGCCAGGTGGGTGATGCATGCTGTGACCCCAGCACTCAGGAGGCCTGGGCAGAAAGACCCAGAGCTAAGTTTTTGAGACATAGGAGGTTCAAGGTCAACTGAGTTTACATGGTGAGACTGTGTCCAAAAAATGGGGATGAGGGAGAAGAAAGGAGAAAGAAAAAGAGGAAGGAAGAAGCAGAAAGGAAGGGAAAGAGGAAAGGAGAAGAGAGGAGAGGAGAGGAGAGGAGAGGAGAGGAGAGGAGAGGAGAGGAGAGGAGAGGAGAGGAGAGAGAAAAACAGGAATGGGGCATGAGGGAGAGTAAGGGAAAGGAAGGATAGAAAGGGAAGAGAAGGAAAGAGAACAAGACAGGAGAGGAAGGAGGGAGGAAGAAAGACAGAAGGAAGACAGAATAATGAGACCTAAAGAAGAGAGGGAAAGAGGGCTGGAAGGACAAAGGAATGGCATCCTCAAACCCCTTGGTCCATGTTACCCTGTAAGAGGTCAGCTCAGCTCCTGAGCTGGTGAAGTTACTCATGCTGACGTCTCCAGAATGCAAGGACATCAGAGCCACCGATGGCCCTTGAGGATGGGCAGGGAGGAAGCTTTGCAGAGGGGCCAGAAGCTGAAGGTGTGTACGAACCTGGGCAGTGGAGGTGCATGAAGGCTGAAGGCAAGAAGGAGCCACAGAATGAAGAGGACTGACTGCTGAAGGCCTGCTCTCCATCATGCTGCGGTGCCAATGAAGGGCACAGAATTAAAGGATGGACACTGGACAAGGGACAGTGTGGTTTTGAATAAAGTCTCAGTCCTCTCTCTCCACCTCCCCTTCCCCTCCCCCTATCTCCTCTCCCTTCCCTTCCCCCTCCCCTCTCTCCCTCCCTCTCCCCTTTCCGTGTGTGTGTGTGTGTGTGTGTGTGTGTGTGTGTGTGTGTGTGTGTTACATTTAGTGGCCAGAGGACAATTTCAGGTATCATTCCGGTGTTATCCACTTTGTCTCTGAGACAAACTCTCTAGCCTGGAAAATACCACTTACTAAGCTGGCTGGCCCAAGGATCTGTTTCTGCCTCCCCGGCGCTGGGAACCATACTACACATTTGGTTTTGGTCTTGTTTGTTTTTCACCAGAGGTCTGGGAACCCTTACCTACAAAACAAGGATGCACCTTTCCACAAGGCTGGTGTGAGAATCCAGAGAACATGCATGTGTAGAGTCTGGCTAAAGTAACCTCGAGATAACTGTAACTACTGCAGGGTGGACAGCTAGGACAAAGAGACAGTTGACAGGCACAACGGGTCAACAGGTCACTGCTGGACACAGCCAGGGAGGGCTCAGCGGTATGCAATGCAGGAGCCTACTGAAAAAGCCAGAATACTAGACAGAAAAAAAAAAAAAAACAATCGATCCCAAGTACTCACTTGTGACTTTAAAGTCTTTTAAGGAACGAGGGAAACTGGGAGCAAGAGGAAAGAGGAACATGTCCAGGAAGGGAAGACCCAGGAAGGGAAGACGGAGGGTCAGGTCTTCCTCCAGCATCCTGAATCAGCCATTGGGAGAGGCTGCAGACGCCCCGCGCCCCGGCTCAGGACACAGGATGTCCATCCGCTAACTGTACAGCCCCTGACATCAGTTTCTACCTTTACTCTCTTCTGTCTTTCTTACTCTAGCTCCTCACTCCTCCTTACTCCTGGACCCCAGCGATTTCACGCTTCCTTTGTTCCACCGAGCTCCACAAAACTGCTCTCCCAAGATTCACGACTTATCAGTGCCCTGCAATAGGCAGGGGTTGACAATTTGGTGCTTGTGTCCCTGGGGACTATAATGCACTATTAAAAAAAGAAAAAAAAAATACATTCACTAAATGATCTACCCCGCAGCTAGCGTCCTTTAAAAGTCAATTAGACCAGTGGGATCAATCGGTGCTGTTGGGACTGTCTTGATTTTAAGTACAGGGTCAATCACCCGAAATGCCTGGTCCTTGTCCTAAGGATGCAATTCTGGGCCATCCAAGTCACCTGCTCCACCGAGGGCTGAGAAGAGACCTGAGCACAGGTTTTAGTGGGTTCCTCCTATATACACACTCACCCAGAGCGAGCACAGTCTCCTCCGACTAGCAACTTGTGGGTCAGGGTGCAGGTCGGTATCAGCCAGCTCCAGACAGGGGAGACCCAAGCCCTAGCTTTTGCTTCTCTTGCTTGCTTGCTGTGTGACCCCTGGACAGCTGGGTTCTAACTCTGTCCCTGCCTTGCTTTTGAGAAGCAGAGAGGGGATTCTTTCAGTTCTCACATCTGAGGATTCAGACACATAGCAAGTCTTATCGTCTCTGAAGATTGCTTCAGGTTTTGACAAAATCTTACATACAGGCTTGGCTTGTGTGCTTTCGACATCACATTGATACATTTGTGCATGCATATACATATGTAAATAGATATGTGATATTGCTCTTTGGAAAAACAAAGTAGGCATCGGAAGTGAATCTTAAAATACAGATATTTGGGGCTGGAGAGATGGCTCAGCAGTTAAGAGCCCTGACTGCTCTTCAGAAGGTCCTGAGTTCAAATCCCAGCAACCACATAGTGGCTCACAATTATCCATAATGAGATCTCATTCTGGGGTATCTGTAGACAGCTACTGTGTACTTACATATAATAAATAAATAAATCTTTAAAAAGTACAGATATTCAAATTAATCTCTGACTTTGAAGGCTAGCAAGGTGGCTCAGCAGGTAAAGGTCCCTGTTACCAAGACTGGCAACTTGAGTTTGATCCCTGGAACCTACAAGGTATGGAGATACAACTTCCACATCTTCTGACTTCTGCATAAATATACACTATTCTCTCCCCCTTCATACACACACACACAAGTAAACAAATAAGTACATAAATGTTAAACGTTATAGCCTTAATCACAAAGTATTTCCCCTCACACATGGCTGCAGTCACCCAGTTCCGTTAGAGTAAGGACAGGTAACTATTATTCTATTATTCTCTGGGCAGAATCTTTGTTTCCGAACAAGGCCTATAGGAGTAGGAGAGTCTGTTCTTTAATTCAGTTCCCTAGTAGCTGGTCTAACCAGGGCCAACCTCTGGCTTCCTGCCACACTGAGAGATCTACCAGCCCCTGCATGTACTTAGACTGTATTTAGTTTCTTAGAGGGGGATGGGAAAGGCTTCAGCTAGATAAAAGTATAAAGTGAGAAATCCAGTTGCTGAACCTTAATGTCATGATGATGATGATGGTGGTGTTGGTATTGGTGGTGGATGATGGTGAAAAGTGTTTCTAGTCAGTGATGGAATGTTCTAGAGATGTTTTTCAGCTCAGAACGAAGATAGAACTGGAAGTATCGTTCTTGAACTTACAAAACTGGTTCCATCCCACCTGATGCAGGTTGCACTGTGCCAACTGACCATCACAGAGCTCTTGCTTGGAGACACTTCCAGTTGATCTGATACAGTTAATCTAAGATTATTAACACAGAGAAGTAACCATCAAGGCAGAAGGCATTTTCCCTTTCAGCCCAACATTGCTGGGGTCTAAAGAATGCACACGAGAACCTGGAGAGATGGCTTAGCAGTTAACAGTGCACGCTCCTCTTGCAGGTGACCTGGGTTCAGTTCTCAGTACTGACAAGGCAGGTGGGTAACTAGAACATCCTGTAACTCCAGTTCTGGGAGCGTCCAAAACCTTGTACATGTGTGTGTGTGTGTGTGTGTGTGTGTGTGTGTGTGTGTGTGCACGTGCGCGCGCACAAGCGCACATGAACTGATGCTTGTGTCTATGTGGTGTGCATGCAAGAGTGTGAGAGATCAGCTTTGGTTGCTACTCCTTGGGTGTTATCCACCATGCCTTTTGAGGCAGGATGTCTTCGTTGGCTTGGATCATATCAATTCCACTAGACTTGCCAGAGAGCCCCAGGGATTTGTCTGTCGCTACTTCAGTGACACTGGGATTGCAAGTACATGTTACTATGTTCCACTTCTTATGTGGGTGCAGTGCCAGAGATCTGACCTCGGGTCTTCATGCTTGCCCAAGTGCTTCACTGAGCCATCTCTCTAGTCCTTTGCAGTTAGTTATAAAAAAAATAGTAATTGTACCACATTCCTAAGATAAAGTGCAATTGCTTATAGTTTCTTTGCTTCCCATAAAGCACTTAGCCCTACTCAATCCTCGGATGTAAATGAAGATGCACACATCCAGACTCAAAAGCCTGGCTCACAAGCTCTCCCTTAAATCTGAGTCCACTGAAGACTGGGAAGGAAGGACTGTATTATGTCTGCACATGCGCCTAGAGGTTTGTGTCAGCCTACGTAGACAGAGGACTCTTTAAAGACAGCGAGGGCTCTGAATACACAAACAACTGCTTCGGCCTCTCAGCGTGTTCTCACAACGAGTGTTTGTCTACTGATGTTTGGAAATGGATACTGTCATTCTCTCTGCCTTGGAGTGTAGATTCTCACCTAGGAACATTTGCTTTGTGTCTCTCTTTCCCAATCACTTTACTTCCTTGTGTGTGTTGTGCATGTGTGGGGAAGCCAGAGTCAACATCAACATCAGCTGTCCTCCTTGATTGTGCTCTCCCTCCCCCTCCGCCTCTCCCTCTCCCTTTCCCTCTCTCTCCTTTCTCACTGAACATAGAGCTCACCAACTTGGCTAGACTGGTAGCCTGTGAGTCCCAGGGATCCTCCTGTCTCCTCTTTTTCAGCACTGGGATTGCTCATACTGCTGCATCTGGCTTTTATGTGGGCACTGGGGATCTGAACCCACACCCCCATGCTTATGCGGCAAGCACTTGACAGACTGAGCCATGTCCTCAGCCTTACTTACTTACTTACTTACTTTCTTTCTTTCTTATTGTTAAGTCTAAGACGGTATCTGTTTGGGAAATGTAGCAACCTTGGACCCACATGCAACAGTTGCTGCTGCACGTGGCTCCTTCCTAGGTCACATGAGAAGGCCTCAGAATCCAAAGTACTGCTGGGAGGGGGGGGCGGGGGGAGGAAAAAAGAAGCAAGATCTGCCACCTGAGTCCTTAGTTCTAATGAAGCCTTACAAGGTATCACTTAGAATGCAGCCCATTACAAATTTCAAACTTAAAGCCCTTGAGAGCAGAACAGAGCAGGGCGCTAGAGGCAATGCTCATAGCCACAGGCTTCCTTGTCTGGTCAATGCAATCATCTCCAAGGCAGTGGATCTTGACCTTCCTAACGCTGCAGCCTTTTAATATACTTCCTCATGTTGTGGCAACCCTGAAACCACAAGGTCATTGTTGGTGCGACTTCGGAGCTGCAGCAGTCACTTGAAGTGTTAAGGTATATCTGGGTGCTCAGCCCAGCTCTTCCGCATCAGCATCCCTGCACTTAGCAAATGGTGCAGGATGTCCTTATCCAGGGTGGAGATGGAGAGCAGTGGATTGGAGTCATCACTGCCCACCTCTAGCCTGGAGCTATCCCAGCCACTTCTCTGCTCTTACATAGCCTGGCATGGCCCCTCCTGGCAAGAGAGAAGACCCACAGACACCTGCCAGGAGGTGATTTCTTAGCATAAGCTGCTTCCTGGGCAGCTAACAGTGAAAATAGAAGCACAGATTCAGTTTCACTAATTTGTAAGCCAGCCACGGTGGCACACACCTTTAGTACCAGTACTCAGGAGGCAGAGGCAAGTGATGGCTGTGAGTTCGAAGGCACCCTGGTCTACATAGTGAGTTCATTGACAGCCAAGGCTATGTGGAGAGACCCTGTCTCAAGACAAATAAAACCAATTTCATTAATTCCAAAAGCCAGTTTAAGAGGGAGAGATATCGGGGCTCAATACAAAATTGCCACACAAGCCCAAGGACCCAAGTTCAGCTCCCCAGTACCCATGTAAAACACCAGGTGTGGGGGTGCCTGTAATGCCAGCACTGAGGCTGTGGAGACAGATGGGTCCCCGAGGTGCTCTGATCTGCCAATCGAGGCAAATTGAGAAGCAAGAGCTGCCTCCTGAGTCCTTTGTTCCAGTTAAGCCTTACAAGGTATCATTTAGGTTCAGTGAGAGACCCTGTCTCAAAAACTAATATGAAAAACAATAAAAAGCCCCAGGCTTCCACATGTATGCCCACGTATGTGGTATGCACATTTCATCCCTGCATAGGGGAGACAGAGACAATCAGGGAGATCCTAGGTTGATGGAAGATTCTTTGCTTATTAATTAATGTATTTATTTTATGGAATTGAGTACACTGTCACTCTCTTCAGACACACTAGAAAAGGGCATGGGTTCCCCTTGCAGATGGTTGTGAGCCACCATATGGTTGCTGGGATTTGAACTCAGGACCTTTGGAAGAGTAATCAGTGCTCTTAACCACTGAGCCATCTCTCTAGCCCTTGATAAGAGATTCTTTCTTGAAACATAAGGTAGAGAGCAACAGAGAAAGATAGCAGCTATCAATGTCTGACCTCTATACATGCATACACACACACACACACACACACACACACACACACACAGAAAGCAGTTTGCTTGCAAACCACAGCCCTCTCTTTCTGCATTTGCATCTCTTCTATGACTCTTTCTCTGAAGTGTAAGGGTTTTCCTAATCATCACTTAATCCTTCCAACCCCTTGTCTCAAGTTTCCATTGTCCAGGGTAGCTAATACCAACTAAGATTTAAGACTGAACAATTTATTTTACCCAGTCATGACGAAGTATGAATAATATAGTGGAGTAATATATCTCTCTGATCACCCTCCATTTCTAGCTTCCACAGCAAAGAACCTTCCAGACCCTTCAGAGCCCACATAAAAGATGCCTTCCCTGCTTCTCATCTTGCAGTTGGCCATCTCACTCAGCGTTTCCCACCTCTTGACACTGTCTCGAGGATGGACGTAAGGAGCATCTGCACCCACTGTCAGTTCCTGGTGTGCCAGCCTGGCTTCACGCACATACAAATTTGTCTGCTGTGACTTCACTAAAATAGACAAAGCCCAAGGCTGGGGAGGCTGCATCCCAGCTCAAGCATGAGAGTTTGCTTATAATTCCAGTGCTGGGGGAGGCAGAGGTGGAGGCAGGGCAGAGGCAGGAGGATCCCTGTGATTCAGTGGGCAGCCAACCTAGCTTAATCAGTGACCTCCAGGTAAAATTAAGAGACATTGTCTCAAAAGTGAAGTGATGGTGATGGAGGGAGACTCCTAGCATTGACCTCTGTCCTCCGCATGCATGTGTACAGATGTGTGCATGCACACACACACACATGCTTGCACATGAACACACACATACTACAAAATATGTAAAATGTTGACCTGGCTTGTCCATAAAAGTACAATACCTTGTATCTCTCCTTTGCCTTGTTCCTCACAGTAAGCTATTTCCCAGTCTGCCTGGATTACATTAGAAATCAGTAACACCATTCCCAGCTGCCAATCATTGTTACCACCATTAACCTGACTGTTGTGGAGCTGGTCCTATAGACAGATTGACTTGAAAGACACTCAAAGTATGGCGCCTTCTCCCACCATGTTTAGGCATGGGTGTACCAGTCTGTCCTTCTTCCTCAGGGTCTAAGCATCTTTCAGATGTTCCCCATAGTGAAGAGAAGCTGCCTGACCCTAAACTCTACCAGTGGAAGAAAGAGTTGCTGCCCACCTTCTAGAGTGACCCCAGTACCCCCAAAAGACCTTTGCCATGTGGGTCTGCAGTGATCCCAGCACCCCAAAGAGACTTCCTTCAATATGGGGATCCACCAGAAAGCTTCAGTCCTTACATGTGTTCATTTCTGTCACCCCCACTGGCTGCAGGATCATGGCTCCCCAGGGCTCGCAGGTAGAGTTAGCACAGGGGACAGGTCAGTTGACAAAGTTGAACAACAGATAGTTGAACCACACCAGCCCTCCCACCCTGTACCCCCAACCCTCACTCTGGGACTTTATAGGCTAAGAAGAAAAAGAATAACATAGATTCAAACCATGATGACTTCAGGTAAAATTTGGGTCAGTGTTCTGTGTAAGATATCAAACCTATATAAGCCTTCAGGAAAAAGAAGTGTTCTTCCCACAAAGAGAGACAGAGGGGAAGCCTAGGCCGGTTTACACGGCTGGGTAGGATTTATTCGTGCAGGCTATGTGGCAAGGTGCTGAAGCAAGAAGCGTTAGGCTGGCCCAGGTAGAAGAGATAAAAATATGGTGCTGTGTGGGGGCAGGAGCAGGAATGTTATCTTCTAGCTCTGGGTGAATGAAAGGAGATCCCAGGATCTTCAGGTGGGCAGTGTGGCCCCCTCAGGGGCTAGAGGCTGGCAGGGAAGAGGGCTAAGGTTACAGGTGGGTAGAGAAAGCTGCAGGACCATTAGAGCAAGGGTAAAGGCCAGTCTGAAGGAATGTGCCCGGCTTTCCTGGCTCCTTGGGGACTCCCAGACATTCTTTCTAACAAGAGACATGTCGCCTGCCAGCCAGCAGATGTGGCCCATGAATAAACATCCCTGCCGGGCTGGAGGGGTGGAGAGAATAATAAATATGAAGAAAGTAGTGCCCTGCCCCTCCATAACCCCCTCCCCTGCTCCCAGGGTAGCAGACACGCTTGGCCCTCAGGGGTGGACTCAGACATGGACCGTCCTCACACATCGCAGCCAGTCCCGGGCCAGCCGCACATTAATCCCGTGTATTTGGCCATCTTGTGACATAGCCAATCAGTTCGAGGGAGGGGATGCCAGGAACGCCTCTCCTTTCACGCCACAAAAGGATTTTCGTCCCTTGAGAGCACAATGAAGGGGGGAAAAAAACCAATCAAGGCGGGATCAGCTGTGGGCTGGTGGCTGCAGATCTGTGTCTCCCAGAGGGGGGTGGGGGCACATATCGGTCCGTGTGGGAAACCCACAGCCTCAGCTTCTCACACATTGTTCTCCTCCTCTTCAGGGGCACCCCCTCCCCACCAGCCCTACCCTCCTTTCTCCCCTCCCCAAAGCCGTTAATACCACAAAAGATACATTCCCCATTGTGCCCCTGGACAGCTGAGAGGTCCGAGTTAGCCATACACAGCTCCCAGAGTCCTCTCCAGGGAGAAAGCGGTGGGCCATCCACATGGAGAGTAAGATGCTTATCATACAAAGGACTTAAACCCACTTGGGCTCCTGGCCTATGGAAGCCAGTGGGGGGTTAAACACAGTTACATTTTCATTAGGTGCTAATAGCCAAAGGGCAACTCTGGGCAGCCAGGACCAGACATTGTTATGCAGAGACTTCCCCCAGTTGGAAGGTCAGGGCAGGTGGGGTGGGGACTGGGGGTGGGGGGAGGTCCAGTCAGTACTAAAGTCTAATTTGGAGGGGTGGGGTGCAATGGGCAGGCATTGTTGGTCTGTGAGGTCCATCAATGGGAAAAGTCATGTTTTTCTCTGAAGGAAACAAGTTGAAATGGCAGGGGAGGGGAAGGGCTGGTGTTGGGTGGCTGGGGGTGGAATCAGGCTGTCTTACCCCAGTTGGCCTTCCCAAAGGCCATCTTCACCACTGGCTCTGAGGAGAGAGAAACAAAGGGAAAATTCTCCCCCCCCCCCAAGGAGCAGTGAAGAAAAGGAATAGCTTTGGAATCAGAGAGGGTGATGGAGCCCTGGTTCCAACCCTCTGTCACAGATGTTGTGGCCTGGGGGCATCCTAGGAACCAAGATGAGTCCAGGATCAGTTTCTTGATAATGTAAAATGGATCTAGAACCTACCTGCCAAATTCTTGCTATGGAGGAGTAGACAGTGCCTGATACAGATGAGGTACTAAAAAAAAAAGGAACCCTGTCTCCCATCCACTAGCTCCTCCAGAGTCTGGCACCCTGGACTAGTGTCACTCAATAAGAACCTGGCCACCATGCTCACTCAATGCTCCAGCCCCCTCCAGCTGGGACACAGTTCCCTCAACTTCATTTTCAGTAATTTCAACGGAGTACTAGGGGTGACAAGAAGCCCCGGTCACCTCCAAGTCCCTGTGGTCAGAGACTTGGACATAACTAGCCACCTCTCGTGATTTGTTTCGCTGTCACAGCCGTTGCTGCTGCCTTTGCCCAGTCAAGAGGATGGGGTTCATCTCCTGCTCTCTTTCTAGACGCTCAGAATTCAACTGGCAACTTAGCTACAAATAGATGAAGAGGCAAAGCGGATGCATAAAAAACTGCCCAATAAGGCTGCTGGGATGATGGCTCTGGCTATAAAGTGCTTGCCGTGCAGTGATGAAGAGCTGAGTCTGACACTCCCCCAAGAACCCCAAGAACCTTAATAAAAAGGCATGATGCTCAATGCATGCATAAACCCAGTACTGGAAAGCCAGTCTAGGATAGCAGTGAGAGACCCTGTCTCAAAGCACCTCTTACCTCAATGAACGTGGTGCATGTGCACACGTGCGCATGTGTACACACACACACACACACACACACACACACACACACACAATTGCCAGATAAAAGATGCCAATCTTCCTGTCTGTGGGGCAAGAGGAATGCAGGTACTGTATCAATAGGACAGATCATCTGTATCATCAGGTGGTCTGGGGTGGCCTCTGCATCCTCTCTCTGCCTACTTACGCCACTGTAAATTGCTCCTATTATCTAGGACATACCACTGCATACCCTGGTCTGAGCATGCTTTAGATTCTACCGATCCTGCTATCTCTATCTTTCCCAGACCTGGGCTTCCAGGTACAGGCTCAGCATTCTACACGGGTGCTGGAGAGCTAAGCTCAGGGCCTTGTGTTTATGCAGCAAGTGCTTTTCCAGGCGAGGCATCTCCTCCACCCTACACTTTTTGGTGTATTACCGACACTGCCAAGTTCCAAATCCAAAGATTCGAAGAGAGCCAGGGAAACGCACACGGGCCCATCAACCTTAACTCCCCTGCAACACCCTCTCTTTCTTCTCTTTTCCCTGTGGAGGAAGAGGAGAGAGAAACACCTCGTCCTGTCGGTTAATAAAATTAGAATTCAAATCCTTCCAGGTGCAAGGAGAGGTCTGTATAACTAGAGGAAACGGCTTCCTCAAGCCAGAAGCGTTGTTCAGAAATTACAACCGGTTTCAGCAATTAAGAGAAGTAAAACATTAAAAAAGCATGAGGCGGAGTACATTTACATGCTAATGGCCCCTCTGTAGTGCTTGGGAAGCAATGTTTTACAACAAAGCAGATAACTTCCACACTAGAGCCAGTTTTAACCCTTGGCTTCTCACTCTAGCTCCCAAGCCAGGGACCCCCAATGTCTGGGACTTGTCTCCTGCTGGTTGAGCAAGGCATGGGTTAAGGCAGTGCGCCAGTCCATCCTCCCTGGCCTAGTTTTTTCTGGCTTTGGAAGGGAAAGAAAGAGAAGGAGACTTGCAAGCTTGGGGTGTCTTTATGGATAGTGGGAGGCGAGCGGAGTGACCTACTGTAGATGATAAAGAAAGTTTGCACTAGCAAATACCATGGAATAGGCTGGGCGGTATGGAAGCGAAGGCCCTGGTGTGTGGGAAGAAATGAACTTGAACCTGGTCTGACCACTTCCTCGTGGAGAGGCAGATAACTTACTCAAGTTCCTGGAGCAGGAGTCTCTTTTTCTAGTAAGGTGGAAAACAGTCAATGAGTTTCTCCACACCAGGGGACTTTCTAATGGCCGGCACTGCAGCAGGTGGCCTTTCTGCTGTTCCTGGGCAAATTCTACAACGAACCCTTGTACAAAAGAAATTACCATGACTCCAGTGGAGATGGGAAGGCCTTCCTCTTCCTGTGTGCTGAAGTAAGCCTAGAAATGCAGGCAGACACCAGACAAAATGTCTTCCACCCTTTCCCTAAGGAAGAGGGCAACAGTATAGGAACCTCACTGGAAATGCTGAGCCATAAGAATAGAAAGTAAACTTCCTGGAGTTTGTAAATCAAGAACATTCTGAGCCCCTATGAAAGAAGACAGCTTGGAAGGTAGCTTGAGTTTTAGAGCAACATAGACCTTTCTGTGGTTGACGATGTTTGGTTTTGTTTGTGTGTGCACCCACAGGAAGGAATGTGCACATTCATATGTGTGTGCTCATGTGCATGCACATGTATCCATACATCAGAGGACCTTGGATGTCATTACGCAGGCACTACCCACATTTTCTCTGAGATAAGGCCTCTCACTGGATCCTGGGGCTTGCTAACTAAGCTAGGAAAGGTTGGCGCATCAACCCCAAGGATCCTCCAATCGATACCTCCACTGCCCATGGCATAAACGGGAGAATAATAAACTCAGGCTCTCAAGCTTGTGTGGCAAACATTTTACTAGCCGAGCCATCACCTCAGCCTTAGACCTTGTTTTGACACAATCTGCCTTTGGCTCCTTGAGGCCAGTTCCTGGACCTTCCTATCCGGCAGTTCCCCACTGTCAGATGGAGATGATAAAATCTCATATATCTGCAGGGAAGGTTTACAAGGAAACACTCAATCCATGCCAATGATTAAGGCACTCTCTTTGTTTCAGTTTTAACCATCTGATTCCCCTCATCCTTCCTCGTGACACAACAAGAGAGCCATGTCCAAAGTGTGTCATAGCTTAGATTCCAAGCCAAGTCACTAAAATCTTACAAGGACAAGGAAGGAGAAGTTTTTATTTACACTCCAGGGTCCCCAGAGTGTTCCGGGGCTCTACAATGGGAAAGCTGCAGCCGGAAGGAAATGAAAGTTCAAGGGCTGGTCAAATATTAAGCCGGTGTTCACGGATGGGCGACAGAGCGCACCCTCTGAGAGCAGGCATGCTTCATACCCACACTGCCTGTGGGCAGAGATGAGCCCACCACCCCTTGCTGGCACAGAGGAGCTCACTACCACCCACTTTCACTTTCTGCCCTAGACCTGCTTCTGAGGGGCTTTCAAGGGAAGAGCTGAGGAGCCTAGCAGAGAAGCAGAAGCTAGTCTTGGAGATCAGGTGCTGGGACAATCCTACATCCACACAAACTTTTTCATTAATAGAATGCAACCCACCCCTCAATTCCCCAACACACACACACACACACACACACACACACACACACACACACACACAATCTGTGGCTCTTAACCCTAAAAGGGACTTAGAATCACTAATGGAACCTGAACAACATTGAAAATGGATGTTTTGGGATTCTACTGACTGACTTGAGCTTCCTGTGGAGAGTCTCACACATGATAGTCTCATCCAGCTCTTTGGGGATTCTGACATCTCATCTGGATGATGTCAGAGCCTCTTATTTCTCAGAATGTGTTTGTACTGTGTGGGTGCTGATCGCTCCTGGCCCCACTAAAACACCCGGAGGATGTTTTAAACCTAAGAAGACTTGAGACCCTTCCCTAAGCATTTCTGATTTGATTCCCTTGAAGTAGAGAGCAAGTATTTATCAATATAGACCCCCACAAGATAGTTCACTAAAGCAGGCTGATAGCGGTGAAGACTGGAGACACAGCAATTGCCCAATATAGGATATTAGACCACGTGAACTCCAGGCCAATCTTACCTTAGGAGACTTCTCTGGTGAATCGCTTGCTACCTTAAGTGCAAGGCCCTGAGTTTCATTCCTAGAACCCAGGGGCAATACTGCTTGTGTAGGGAGAAGACAAGGCGGACATTTTTTTTTTAATTACCTGCATGAAACTAATACAAATGATGACACTAGGACGCCAGGAGTGAGAGAATGCTTTGGGACACAGACAGGGAGAAGACTTTATAGGGTCATTCAACATGTTCAATACTGATTTTGAAAATAAAATCCTTAGAACATTGCTCCTACGGTTTCCATAATATCCAGATTTGTAAACACGGAGACCAGGCCCAGCACCACTGTAACAGGGGCCCAAACAAGCTGCTTTCTACTATTTCTCTGTTTTTGTTTTTAATTATTTGTTTTAAATAAACTTTCAGAAAAAAACCCAGTTTCAGATTTCCAAAATTTAATAAGAATATAACACAGACGTTTTCTATCTTTCATCTTCTATTAGAAGTCTCATTGATGGGTGGATTCACCATTGCTGATAGGTAGATATACTGAGAAGTGTTAATAGCTAAGTCCGCATTTGAGCCACATCTCTGCCTCTGCTGCTTCTGTTTCAGTACCGCGTGTGACAGACACTACAGGGCATTTCCCATCATGCCTCATCACACTTCTATCGGTCATGCTTATTCACTACTTTGCTCGCTTTTGAGGGTGCTTGTCGTCCTGAGGAAGAGAGGGTCAGCGTCTTGATGACTGTCCCTCAGTTGGAACTTGTCTGATTCTCCCCTGATGACATAGGATAATGTGCTTTGGGGGCCAGGGGGTGGGGGAAACCCTACAGATTTATAAAAGGCTATTCTCAGAACGTCAGGAGTGCGCACATGAAGTATGATTTATCCCTGTTATCCGGGCCTGGTGGCACAGGCCTGTAATCTCAGCTTCTCAAAAAAAAAAAAAAAAAACGGAGCCAGAAGGATTACACATTTAAGGCCTGCCTGAGCTGCAGAGAGAGTTCAAAGCCATCCTGCCTGCCAGAGTGAGACCCTGTCTTAAAATTAGAGTGTTAAAGGGCTGCTCGGTGAGCCAGGCGTTGGTGGCGCACACCTTTAGTCCCAGAGCCTGGGAGGCAGAGGCAGGCGCCTCGCTGTCCAGCCTGGATTACACAGCGTTCCAGGATAACCAGAGCTACACAGAGAGACCCTGAACCCCCAGTTCTTAAGCAGACCAGGAGGGAGGGGCTGGAGGAGGAGAGGAGGAGGGGCACTACCCATTGTTGTGGAGGTTAACTAGGTCACGTGGTTGAAAGACCGCCTGGGGGGTTGGTTTTTTTTTTTTTTTTTTTTTTTTTTTTGGACAGTTTTCCACACTGCACCGTGTCTTCCTTTCCTCTTTCCACACCTCACCCTCTGGAAGGAAGACCACCACGTGTGTGCAGCCCACACTTAGGGAGGGCAGATTTTTTTATATTAGTCCCTCAAGGGTAAACCTCCTATACAAATTGCCAGGACTTCTGCGGGGAAGATTTATCTGTTCTCTGTTTATGTTTAATCCCGTGTGTGAATCTTTCTGAATGCCTGGGGAATATTTAAGTCCATACAGACTACGGACTATATATTTTGAGACTCGATTATAGGATATTGCTTCACTTGTTTTAATTCAATCCGCTTTCTCCATGAGGAGCCTCCTCAGCTGGTTTCCACACCCTTGTGAGATATCCCCCTGCATGTAGGGACTTTGGGCTGCTGCTGCTGCTGCTGCTGCTGCTGCTGCTGCTGCTGCTGCTGCTGCTGCTGCTGTTTGTAAGGGCACTTCCTTACACTCATTCACAAAAGATGCTCCACAGCCATTCTAGAACCCGACAGCTGCTGCCCCAAAGACTTTCTATTGGTGGAAGGCCTTTAGAACTAAGACCCTGGGTACTGTGTGCTCAGTGCTCCTGGGGTGGTATTGCTGCTGGCGTCTGTCATCTGTGGAGCACATCTGTGTGTGTGTGTGTGTGTGTGTGTGTGTGTGTGTGTCTATGGCTATTTCAACGTGTAATCATCTGTGTCCATGGAGAGAAATATAAGCCCATACTATATCTATCTTCAGCACTAATACCTGGTTCTGCCATCTTCATTTCTTGGCCTAACTGTCCCACTGCAGCACACATGTGTGACAGCTTTAGAATGGCTATTCCTATGGGGACATAAAACTACCAACATAGAACTTGCATATGATTCTTTTTTGCTGTTGTTAGCCAGATGTCATGGGCTCAAGGTTAGTGCCTGTTCTCTGATCTCAGTCTCTAATGTCCATTTGTGATTTATAATACATGTAGATCCTTTGGTTAAGGGCTGCATTACACCCTGGGTTCACTCAAAGTCTTAAATAATTCTTGTAAGTGGAACAAACAATATGAACTAACTAGTACCCCCAGAGCTCCTGTCTCTAGCTGCATATGTAGCAGAAGATGGCCTAGTCGGCCATCATTGGGAAGAGAGAGGCCCCTTGGTTTTGCAAACTTTATATGCCCCAGTACAGGGGAACGCCAGGGCCAAGAAGTGGGAGTGGGTAGGTAGAGCAGTAGGATGGGGGGAGGGTATAGGGGACTTTATGGATAGCATTTGAAATGTAAATAAAGAAAATATTAAAAAAAAAACAAAGTGTATTCAGGTTGGTTTTGTTTTGAGTTGTTTGTTTGGGTTTTTGTTTTGTTTTGTTCTTGTTCTTTTGTGGGCTTGTTTTGTTGATGTTCTTTTATGTTTTTTTGTTTGGTTGGCTATTTTTGTTCTTGTTTTGCATGTATGTGGGGGGGGCGTTGTACATGTATGCATATGTGTGAGTGTGAATGTCAGAGGACAACCTCATGTCATTCCTTAGGAGTCATCCTCCTCCTTTGACACAGTCTTCCACTGGCCAGAGGCTGACTGAGTAGGCTAGGCTAGTCTATCTGGCCCACGGGCCCCAGAAATCCACTTGTCTCTACCTCCCCAGTTCTGGGATTGTAGACACATACCACCATGGCCAGCTTTTCACATGTGCTGGGGACTGAACTCTGGTCCTCATGCTTTCAAGGCAAGTGCTTCAGCTCCGGAGTTTCTCATTAACTGTAGACTTCTGACAGACATCTATTGTCATTGGGCACTCAGTGTCACAGTCAGCAGGAGGATGTCACCAGCTAAAGGTTTTATACCTCACCTGCCCAAGTCTCCCTCTGCTCCAAGACCCTACAGACCACAGATCTGCTTCTCATCCCTAAACTTAGCCTTTTCTGGAGATTCATACCCCTGCACTCATAAACTGTGCAGTTGTTCAGACTGGCTTCTTTTACACTTTGACAATGCATATTTAAGACCCATGCGCTGAGTGACAGCTTGATGTTTATTTCATTTGATTGATCAATAATAAGTCAACTGTGTAGATATAGCATGTTATGTGCTAAATATACTGAAGGATCTTTCTTGTTGCTTCTAATTTTGAGCAATTATGAGCAAAAATATCATTCACATACCGAGTATGTGTGTGTGTGTGTGTGTGTGTGTGTGTGTGTGTGTGTGTGTGTGTGCCTAGTACCCTACCTACACTTCATTCCTAAGCCCTTTCCCATCCCTGAGCTCTTTCCCCAGCAGCATTTTTTTTCTGTGTGGGAGATATGTTTTGAGCCATTTGAGAAGTCATCTAAGAATGGGCTTACTATATTGTCAAACTTAGACTGATAAGGAACTGTCAAATTGTCTTGCAGAATAGCAAGGCCATTTGGCATTCCCACCAGCCATGAATCACAGCTCCTTATCTTTGCCAGAGCTGAGGTTTTGGTTATTAATATCTTGTCATTTCAGAGAATACGTACTAGGTATATTGCTGTTCTAATTTGGAATTCCCAAGTAAATGATGGGAGTATCTTTTCATGTTCTGTGGTCCTTTTATTGAAGTTCTGATCACATCCATTCCCAGTTTTCTAAATTAGTGTCCTATTAGCTTTAATTGTTGACTTGGCACAGCTTAGAGTCACCTAAGAGTAAAGCTTCTACTGAGGTCTTGTCCAGATTAGACTGGCTTATAGGTGTGTTTGTTGCGGGGGGGGGGGGGGGGGAGGGTGTTGTCTTGATTCTTAATTGACATAGAAGGGCCCAGCCCACTATGGGCAGCACCATTCCCTGGGAAGACAGACCTGGCCATATAAGAAAGCTAGCTAAGCAAGAGCCTGCAAGCAAACCTGAAAGTAGTGTCCCTGGTTTTTGCTTCAAGCTCCTGCCTGAATTCCTGTCTTCTATGACTCTCCTCCTTGATGAACAGTGACCCGGAGGCTAACACAGAACCTTTCCTTCTCCAGGTTGCTTTGCAGACTGTTTTGTCATGGTAACAGGAAGGATACTAGAACAGTTAGTTTGCTGTCTTTTTGCTAAGTTGTGAGAGTTGTCTATTTTTGTATGTCTTTGTCAGGGGTGCTTTCTAAGAGTTTTCTCTGTGGCTTACCTTTTCATTTTTCTTATATGAGTTATTTTTGCTATAGCTGAAGTTTTCTCTTTTAATAAAGTTTGGTGTTGATATTTTCCTCTTGTGTGTTCTACTACTGCTATCAGATGTTTTTAATCAGATTTTTAAGCAGTTACCACACCCAGTGCCGTAAAAATCTTCTGCATCTTTTTTTTTTTTTTTGAGTTTTATGGTTTTTCACCTGACATTTAGTAAAGGTCTTTGATTCATTTTGCTAAAAAGGTTAAAAACTACCCTTCCACCTAATTGTCTTTCCTCCACTGCTCTCTTCAGTGTGCACCTTTTCCTGAGTTCTCCACATGGCTCAGTGTGTACCTTTTTCTGAGTTCTCCACATGGCTCTGTTGGTCCACTGGCCATTCTCCTACCAGGACTGTTGGTTACTGCAGTCTTGGTAAGAGGCATGATGTCTGGCAAACTGAGTCTTCCAAATGGGCTCTTCAATATTGGGCTACGGATCCTAGATTCACTGCCTTTGTTCGTTCATTTGTTTGTCTGTTTGTTTTTACAAACTTTAGAACCAGTTTATCAATAACATTAGAATCAATTTAACAGAACACATGGCTGGTTTTCCACCTGGGATTGTAATGACTGTTGAGATTCAGGAAGGAAGTATTGATACCTAAGCAACTTTGAGCTGTTCAATCCATGAATGTGAGCTATTGCTCTCCTCAACAAACCTTTGGCTTTCATTCTAACTAACGTTTTTTTGCGTTTCTATGCCTGTTTTTTTATAATGTTTTTTATTGGCTTGCAACCATGCTCACTCATCTACACAAGACCACATAACAACACCAGGATTAAATAATTATAACAGAAACTATGTAATCCTCAAACCTCAACATACTTACTTGTTATATGGCTCTTTGTACAAAGTTTCCTGATCTCTGACAGTCTGAATGGTAAAGAATCATTTTTTCTAGTTGTTCTGGCAAGCTTTGGGAAATATAACATCTCCCACACAGGAAGAGAGCTCCCTGAGCCTCATCAATGAGTGGAATTCCTTCTCCGAAGCAGTAGATTAGGAGGTGAGAGTCTTGGAGAATCCTTATTTATTTTATGTATATGAATGTTTTGCCTGCACGTATGTCTCTGCACCATATTAGAAAAGGACATCAGATCCCACAGGACTTGAGTTACAGACAATTATTAGCTGTTATGTGGGTGCTAGTAATTGAACCCAGATCCTCTAGAAGAGTAACCAGTGATCTTAACCATTGAGCTATCTCTCAAACCTCTTATAGGAATACTTAATGCACGTTTGATCGCTGAATTAAGGAATAAATAATGGATAAGATGGTTAATATCAGTTGTCAAGTTTATAGAAACTGGAATCACCTAGGAGACACAACTGTGGGCATGCCTGTGAAGAATTTTCTAGATTGGGGTAGTCTATGGGCATGTCTGTGAGGTATTATTTAGATTGACTAATTGAGGTAGGAAGATTTACCTTGAATATGGGAGATATCAATCTATGGACTGAGGTCCTGGACTAAATAAAATGGAAGCAGTCAATTGAACTCCATCTCTCTCTGAATCCTTACCAAAGATGCTATATGATCAGCTACCTCAAGATCCTACCACCAGAGCTTCTCCACCCACATAGATAATATCCTCCAACTATAAGCCAAAATAAACCTGTCTGTCCTTAGCTAGCCTTGCTGAGTATTTTGTAATAATAATGAGGTAATTAATATACTGGTGACAGAAAACAAGAATGTCAAGCAGTCACACTTGGAGCTGTTGAAGCGTATCAGTAACCATCATAAGAACTGTAGTACCAGAACTGGGAACAAGAGGGGCATGCAAGAGCCAAACAGTAGGCAACAGGTATGTGCAATCCTACTGTGTGCCGGGAAAGGTGTCAGGCAATAGAATAACAGGTTTCTGACTGGATACTTGTGTTCTTCAATCTAGTGTACAAACAGCACAAAGCAAAGGGGAAAGAATATTCTGTATCATTGTTTTGAGCATCTCCACTCCACAAGGTATACTCCTCCCAATCCAGATATTCCTTGGGTAGTCTCAATGTTCGAGCTTTACAGGGTAGTAAAGGAAGAGGGAGCAAAGATCTTCCACCAAGGTCTCTTTGTTTCAAAGCGGCAGAGATGAAGCTCACTGTAAGGGGAAAGAAGACATCACTGTAAGGGAAAGATGGCCCCAACCATTCTGCCTCATGCCAGTAACTGTCAGCCAACAGCACAAGGTGTTATCTAGAAGCTGTCTGCTTTTACTCAGCACAGACTTGCAGATGCTGCTCACAGGGACGTCATAGCAAATGTCACAGTTACCATCAAACATCTTTCCATGATTATACATCCATGTCTCTCATCTACCCATCAGGTGGTTGTTCAGACAGCATAGCCCCAAGCCTAGAATACAGCCCTCAATAGCAGGCTTTAAACATCTATCATCTACTTCTTGCACATCTCTCCTGGGGGTGATAGTTCCTAAAATTTACATTCACTTCCTTCACCAAGAAGAGTTTGTAAATCCATTAAAATCCCCTGGGAGGTAATAATCACTATGCAGATTTATATGCCCAGACCACGGTTAGCTGAATGTGAGGTTGATTTAAATGTCCTTATCCAAGTTCTCACCTGAGAGGGAGCAGAAGTAGGAAATCAGCCCTGGGGTGACCCTGCCTATCTAAGCTTCTGTTGAAGCTCATGGGTACTAACTCTCTTCTCACAAGTATCTTGGATCCCTTCCAAAGGGCAGAAAGGATCTCATGGGTGATTTAGGTACCTGGGGTCCTGAGGCTGATATCCATACACTCATCCAACATTCTTTACATCTCTGTTTAAAGGATCCCTGTGGTTCACATCTGTGATGGTTACTGTCAACTGTCAACTTGACAGAATCTAGATTCACCAGGGAGATGGGCCTCTAAGCACATGAGGCATTGTATCTTTATTTCACCAATGGAGATAGGAAGGCCTGTCCACTGTGGGCAACACCATTCCCTGCCTGGGATCCTGGACTGTAAGAGTGGAGAAAGGAATATGAGCAACAGCAAGCATTCATCACTCTCTGCCTCCTAATCGTGGATGGAATATGACTACCTGCTTCAAACTCCTGCCCCCTTGACTTTCTAGTCATGGTAAATAAATTTCCCTTAAGTTGACTTTGACATAGTATTTGATAATAGCAACAGGCAAAGAAACTAAAATATACCTAATAGGGTAAGAAGCCAAACATCCAGTTATGCTCTAAATTGTGCCCTTAGCAATGGGACAGGACTTTTCCCATCAATCAGACTCATCTCAGGCAGCCTTTACACCCTGCTTACTATAGTGTTCCTGATACAAAGCCTGAATAGAGTAGATGGCCAATGCTTTTATTGAATGGCTGGTGCCATCAACATCATTTGCCCCTTTGAGCTAAGTCCATGTGATTGAAACCAGCCATTTTATTGGACATTTGATCTAGAATTCTGGTCACTTTCTTGTGTTGTATTAATCTGAGCCAACATAGCACATAAGCAAAGGCAGGAAAAAAGCTGCGAAAACTAAAGGAGAGGAAGTGAGCAGGCACAGAACTCGGTGTCATCCCGCCTAGCCTGGAAGTGACCAAATGGCTGATGCCTCAGACATGACCCTTAGAAGGCCTTAGATTAACCAGTCAATCTTAATTCTTGGATCACAGAATCCATGTCCTGTTGTGAAATGTCTAAGAGAGATGGGTAGTAGTGGCACATGCCTTTAATCCCAACACTCGGGAGGCAGAGGCAGGCGGATTTCTGAGTTCGAAGCCAGCCTGGTCTACAAAATGAGTTCCAGGATAGCCAGGGCTATACAGAGAAACCCTCTCTCAGAAAAAAAAAGATAGAAAGAAAGAAAGAAAGAAAGAAAGGAAGGAAGGAAGGAAGGAAGAAAGAAAGAAAGAAAGAAAGAAAGAAAGAAAGAAAGAAAGAAAGAAAGAAAAGGAATGTCTAAGACTGACTGACTAATTTTGAAATATGAAGATGGACCTGGTATTGCATGCCTGTGATCCTCATTTCCCAGGAGGCTGAGGCTGGAGGATCAGCATTTCAAGGCTCATCTGGACTTCAGAGTTAAGCCAATGTCTGCTTGAGCAAACTGACTGAGATCTTGTCTCAAAAAATAAAATAAAATAAAATAAAGAAATAAAATAATAATAAATAAAGTATAAATAAATAAATAAATAGATAGATAAATAGATAAATAAATAAATACAGGGGATATAGAACTCAGTGATAGAAGGCTTATATGGCATATTCAAGGCCCTGGGTTCAGTTCCCAATGCCAGGGAGTAGGGGGGGGGGAATGAGAGCAGGTAGATATGTAAAAAAATCAGAAGATAGAATATGTCCTGAACAAACAGAGGTATTATTCCTACTCCTTCCTTATTGCCAGGGAAGAAATATCAAAACTGTTAGTCACTCCGATTTCCTTCTCTACCTCACGTTTTCTTTTGGATTAACCTTCTCCCCCAAAATAGCTCAAGAGGCCACAAAGACCAAGCTACCAGCCCCCTCTTCCTCGCCCCCTTACTTTCCTTAAAGAAGTAGGAATGAATCTATGAAGCCAGGCAGATCTCAGGCCCCAAGATGGAGGGTAGCTACCGCAGCTGCGAAGTTATAAGCCCATAAATAAGGTTTATGGTTCAACAGGCCTGACCTGGCTTTGCCCCTAAGGTGCAAAAGCAGTATCTTGTCATTAGTATTCAGAATACATCAGCCTAAAGTCTGTGCATTTGTTCCCAAGCCACTCTGGCCTATAAATCTTTTGGAAAGGGTGGAGCAGGGAAGAGGGGGAGCCCCCAGGGAGGGTCATGAGGGAGGGGGTGAGGGTGGCCGGGGAAGCGGCTCTACTCAAGTCTGCTATAGCCACTTGCCCTTTCTGCTTGGTGGAGGGAAAAGTCACAAGTCCCATAGAAGAAGCCAACTTGCCTCTCCAGACATAGATGGAGAAAGAGCAGGAGGAAGAAGAGGAAGAGGAAGAAGAGGAGGAGGAGGAGGGAGAGGAGGAGGAGGAGGAGGAGGCTGCAGGACACAGATTCTAATTTGTAACTCCCGAACTTTGTTTTTTTAACCCTTCTGGCTCAGAGTTGCCAAGTCTCTAATTTTATTGAAGAAGCCATGTTCCTCCACATGTTAGTTGCTTATTGCTTAGTCTGAGTGGCCTTGTTTGTTTGTTTTATAGTCTACACTGGATTGTGCCTGCCCACAGCACGGGGGTAGGTGTTGGAGAGCGGAAAGGGAGTACATTTGCAGATATTTCTGGCTTCTGGGACACGCATAAGAAGGAAGCCGGGATGGGGGATATGTTGGAAGGAAGATGACTGAGACCTCCCTGAACACCACTAATGCGTCTGATTTCCAGTCCAATGTGCAGAGGAGGCTCTGATAGGGCAGAGTTCAGTCCCTGCTCCATGTTATAAGAACCCAAGAAAGAACACCCACTCTGCTCCCCGAACCTAGCTGGTGGGAAAATGGTCGTAGTCCTGAAGGCAGTAAGAACGTCCTCGGCCCTGTGGTCTCTCCTGCGTTTCCAAGTGTCCAGTTAGGCAACAATCAGAGGCCCTTTCTGCCTCCATCTGGGCCGACCGAACCTTCCCTGACACAGGGTCAGTGCAGAGCCCTGGCAGGCTCGTACCCAGAGAGATGATGGATGGCAGAGACGGGCAGAAAGGAGGATCAGGGTATTCCATGATGGGCTGCCCATCCCCAACGCTGCTATATGCATTTGACCGATTTAAAAAAAAAAAAGGCATCAAAATCAACCTCAGAGAGCCTTTAGGGGGCAGCCAGAAGAAGTGGCCTATGAATTGGTCTCTAGCTTGTGTGTGATAGCGGGGTAGAATGAGCTGTACTCAGCTTACTCTATCCCGTCCAGCCCCTGGAGATGGCAAATTTTTAAGATGCAGATTTGTAACTAGAGCTTTATTAATTTCTTAACTAATTTCTCTGGAGATAAGGTATCACTGTACACCCCTCTTTGGCCTGCATCTCACTAGATAGAATAGGCCAGAATTGATGTAAATAATCATGCTGCCTCTGCCTCCCAAGTGCTAGAGTTAGAGGCATGTACCACCATGCCTGGTTAATACTCTGCGTTTTAAGCACCATCCTTGCTTTTTTTCCCTCAGGGATTCTTAACTGTGGCATTACTTATATTTGAGTCGTGTGTGTGTGTGTGTGTGTGTGTGTGTAGTGTTTTCCTTAGTGTGTGTCATTTAGCAGTGTCCCCTTATCCCCTTATATAGTACCTATATCTGTTGTGACAAAGAGAAATATCTTCAGGTATTACAAAGTGCCTCCTGGGATACAAGTGCCCTGTTGGGGACCGCTGCCTTGTAAGAACTCACCCTTTGTATCCCTAGGCCACTGCCAGCCGGGTACCCAGAGCACCTTATAGAGAGGCAGAGAAGCAGGACCCTGGTCTGTTCTGGGCCTGAGGAAGATTTGAAATAGGAGACCCATTTCTTCCCGGTCCTCTGGGAGGTATGCTCACCCCACAATGTGCTTTAAAACTCAGCCCCAGAAAAACAGACTCCAGAATAAGTAAACGGTCTCTTCAGGTAGGACTTCAAGAGTTGGCAAAAAGAGATGAAAAGAATTCACTCACTTTTAATAGGACAAGAGTTTTTTTTTGTTTTTTTTAACTAAAGAAAACTATTTCTCCAAATCTTAAATTTACCTGGGCAGCCTTTTTTCTTATGTACCACTACCTCCAGGTAGAAGACATCACCCAAGAGAAAGATTTGAACAGACAGAGATAACATTATGGTAAAGAAATACCCCTCCCCAGCCCTTGTAGAGGAGAATTTGACTTAAGACAGTAAGAGGAAGTCAAGTCCTGCATCTGGCCAAAGCACTCTGGGAGTTCAGGGTGGACTGGGAAACCTAGACATTTTTCTTGGTCTGAAAAGGGGTCTCTGCCTGCCTCTCTACACTGCAGAACCTGCCTCCCGTGCCTGCCTAGAGAAGGGGGGGGGCAGGCTCTGGCATGTCTAATAGAGGAGTCCTGACCATGTCATAACCTCCCAGGAAGGTGGAGGATTTACTGGGAGAGCTGGGAGGGCAGGGGCGTCTTCCCTGGCCTTTCTGTCTGCCATCTATCTTGTTTCCTCTTTGAAGGAGGTCCATCAATCATGGCCTGACAGAGTGAAAGAAAATGGGGCCAGTGAAACACCTGAGAAGCCAGGAGTGACAGGTAAGGACAGAAAGAACCGAGAGGAAAATAAGCCAGATCCAGAGAATCAGCCTTGGAGTCAGCTCTTCACAAGCCAAACTGGGAAACCAGCTTTGGTGAATTTAAAGGAAAACATCATTATTTATGGGGGAGACAGTACAAGGGACAGGAAGAGACTTACCTCCAACGCAGAGGCCCAACTCACCTAGGGCCACCAGACCCTAGCCCACAGAAAGAGGGTGTTAGGAATGTGCCCAGGGTGAGGCCCATGTCCCTGTCTTTGCCTGACCTCTGACCCTGGCCACTGCTTTTTCAGAGAGGAGAATTGAACCCAGGGCCTAGTATATAATAGGGGAGCTCTGTACCAGTGAATCATACTTCTTCATTTGCCTGATCCAAATGATTCTTAGCCTCTCTCTGGTTGTCAAATTCCACCTCAGACTGTTGTGGTTTTTGCCTTCCATTTCCTTGGTACACAACGGACAGCCAAGTTTGAGGCACTCTGTCTGCCATTGGCCTCCTTTACTGAGAACTGGAAACTCGGAGATGTTTCCGGAACTCCTAGGCCTAAGGTTTACTTTGAAAGGGATGCATGAGACACTGCAGTCAGCCCTCGGCTAATGGTGCTGAGGTAGCGGTAGCCCATGCTCACTCATGGCATGACCCTCAGAGAGCCTGTGATTCAGCTACCCATCCTGTGATGTGGGAGAGCGACCCCGTCCTGCTGGGATAAGAAATGAAGTAGCCAAGGACCAGGAATGTATCTCAGTTGATAGAGTGCTTGCCTTGTACATACAAAAGCTTTAAGTTCCGTTCCCAGCACTGAATAACCTGGGGCCGTGGGGAGGCGGCACACATCTGTAACACCACTGCTCAAGAGGTAGAGGCAGGAGGATCAGGAGTTCAAGTCCAGCCTGTGCTACAGAAGAGTCTGTCTTAATAAATAGTGAATGTATGTGTGAGTAAACAAATAAATAATTGAGATATCTATCATAAAGCAGGTTTTTGAGCTAGAGCTCTGCACAGGCAGACAGGGAATAAGGTATGTGCACAGACAGTGTCACCCTTGAGGCGTTAAGAATGCAAACGGTATCAGGGAAGGGAAGAAACTACAGGTCTGTTGTCTCTTCAGGACAACAAGCTAAATTCTGGAGCCTTCTCAGACAGGCCTTCGTGTTTACGTGAAGTGAAGCTGGCAGGCATGACCTCCGCAAGGCGGGTCACCTTATTGAAGCTGTCTGGTAGGTGAGACGTTTATTAACATGGATGGACTGCCCGTGGAGAATGGCTACCACTGAGGGTGAGCAGAATAAATTCCTTCCCCTAATGCAATAACTTTCTGCTTCGACGTGGAATTCGATAGCATCCCAGTGCAGAGGGGTCTAGCCAGAAAGACGTCTGTGCCTCTGTTGTGGGAGCAGTTCATCCAAGCAACTGTGGGCCAACCCTGCCCTGGGAGTCTGGACTGATGACTATGGAACTCAGTTTCCCCATCCACAAAGTGAGTCAAAACAGGCCAAGGTGAAGATAAGAGGAGGGAGAGATGATATCTGCTGAGTCATCTCACTAGATGTTGGGTGGTCCCTGCACGGTGCACCTGGTACGTGTCCCTGTGTTTAAGGTACAAACACGTAGGGAAAATCCCTAGGTAGCTACTCTCAACTCCTTATGACTGACTCAAAACACAACAGGTTGAAACCACAAACGATGATTGCTTCATCATTCCTGTGGGCCTCAAGTTAGTGTCCCCCACAGGCTGCCCTCGCCCCTGGAAGATAGATTCTGGGTGGGCTGGGCCTCCAGACTCACTCATAGGTAACTTCTTAGCTGTTAGCCCCAGGTCCCCATCAGTTCTCACGCGGGCCTCTCTAAAGGCATGGATCACAGTCTGACAGTTCCTCTCTCTCAAAACAACGGGGTCTGAGGCAAACAATTAGTTGTATGTGCCCATTTGGCTGGGCCACAGTGCCTCTAGACTTAGTCAGATATTATTTTAGAAATTCTGTGAGATATATATGTTTTAAGATGACCATTTGGGAGGGTGGACTTCAAGTAAAATGGATTAGCTTTTACAATGTGGTAGGCCACAGCCAATCAAGCAAAGGCTTGACTAGAACAGAGTCCAGCCTCCTCTGAGAAAGAATGGACTCCCTCATGAAGATCAAGCGTCCCTGTCCTCCACACTCTGAGCTTGACTCGTGGCTTCTCAACTATCTGGCTAAGATCAAGTGCAGATTCCAAACTCGCCAGACCTCCATAAGCACATTCAGTAATTCCTTAAACTAAGTCATCTCCTCTCTGTGACCCTATATCATTTGTGTGTATATATGTATGTATTTACATGTATGAGCACATGCATATGTATGTGTGTATGTGTGTGTATATATGAGCATGTGTGAGTGTGTGTGTGTGAGAGAGAGAGATTAGGTGTGAGTGTGTGTGAATGTATGTATGAGTGTGTACATGCATATGTGTATATGAGTGTGTATATGTGTGTGAATGTATGTATGAAGGTGTGCATGCATGTGTGTGTCTGAGAGTGTGTATGTGAGTATGTGCATGTGTGTGTGATTATGTGTGTGTGTGAATGTGCTTATGAGTATGTGCATGCATGTGCGTGTATGAGTGTGTATATGTGAGTATGTGTATGTGATCATGTGTGAGTGTGTGTGAATTTGTGTATGTGTGTATGAGTGTGTGTGAATGTGTGAGTGTGTATAAGTGTGTGTATGTATATGTGTATGTGTGGGAGAGTGTGTGTATGTATGTATGTGTATATGAGTATGCATGTGAGTGTATGTATATGTTTATGTGTATATGTGAGTATTTCTGTGCCTTTGTGCTTACATATAAGTGTACATATATGGACATATATGGGTGCCCATGTGTGTATAAGCTGGAGGACAACCTCATTTCATTTTTCACAGGCCATCTACTATTTTTTTTTTTGAAACAGAGTCTCTCGCTAGCCTCGAAGTCACCAAGTAGGCTATGCTGGCTGGCCAGTGAGCCCCAGTGATCCACTTTCCTCCCCAGAACCCAGGAAACATGTAGGGATCATGCTGTCTGGCTTGTTTGTGTTTGAAACAAGGCTTCTGGGGATTGAACATGGCTCCCTGTAATTGCAAGGCCAGAACTTTCCTGGGCCATTTTCTCAGCCCAGTGTCCCCATATCTTTCTATGCATCTCTCTCTTTATCCATACATGCTCACGTGTATATGCATATAAATGTGTGCTCTCTCCCTCTCTCTCCTTCTCTTTCCCTCTCCATCCCTGGAAATTACATCGCAGTGAGACCAAGACATGGCATGACAGGTGACAGTCATGGACTTTGGATCACCTAATCTTAAAAGTGACACCCTAGTACTCCTGTTTTCCATTGATCAGACCGAGATGATCTTTCCCACACTAACGGGGCAGAGATCCTCTGGGAACCTGGAAGTACAGGTCAAGAGAGACACTTGACTTCTTGTACAGGTGTGCCCCCATGAAGCCTTCTGTTCCTATCTCTGAGGTGCATACCAGACCCCAGCCTACCACAGAGGGGGTGGGGGTGGTGAGGCAGTGACTCAAGATGGCAGCGCATGGAGAACAGGTAGGACATCAGTGGTGTTGGGAGTGACAGCGATTTCAACACAATTGGATTTAGCCACTTGTTTGTTTGTTGTTGTTGTTGTTGCTGCTGCTGCTGCTGCTGGTAGTGGTAGTGGTGGTGGTAATGGTGACTATGTATGTGTATACCTGTGCTATGTATGCATGGGCATGTAAGCTTGGTGGCAAATACCTTTACCTGTAGACCACCCTACCGGCCCCTTACATTGTTTTGTGACACAGGGTCTCTCACTGAACTTAGAAACCACCGACATTGCTAGACTGACTACCCAGCAGCCCCAGGGATCCTCCTGTCTCCTAGGATGACAGGTGTGTGACAGTGAGCCTGGCTTTTTATGTGAGATCCAAACTCAGGTCCTTATGCTTGTGTGTGCACTTCGTCTGCCGAGACTTTTCTCCAGGTCCTGGTCCTGGTTTTCACAGCTGTGGTTTTTGAAGGTGAAGGTTACTGGCGGATATGGAAACTGAGGCTCATGTATACAAAGCTGGCCTTCTTCCTTAGCACCACTCACCTTCTCTGCACATCTCCACCTTGTCAGAGTTTGGCAGCAGTTGAATCCCCGCTTCTGGCCCTAACAGACCACAGTACTCAGAGACACAAAGCCTCTAGCCTATTTGCTAAGCTCCTTCTGCTTGCCAGTTCTTTGACCTGGTATTGGCATGGTCTGTCAGACAAGGTCACATCTGAATTGAGACCTGGCCTATGAGCAGCTATATAGAAGAAGGGAGGCGAGGCTGCACCCCTCTGTCCCCCAGCTGCACAGACATGGCTGATTGGGCTGGCAAGTTCTGTAGAGATTAAACCCAGAAGCAAGCTTGCAGCCTTTGCATGGGCTGCATGGATGCCTCTGTCCTCTTGGTGGCTTTCTCAAGCTGGATATCCTTGGTTCCTCTGGCTTCTGCCATGCTGATTCACCTTTCCAGCCCCTCCCCAGGTCTCTACTTCCTGACCAGGTTCGTGGGATCTTATATTTTTAATCCCATGCGAATAGTCTCTAAAAGTCCACATTCCTAAGGTCTCTTGTGCTGCCTTCAAAGCTCCCGTGCCCTAGAAAACATCTCAGATGATGAAACCCAGATCTGTGCTGATAGCTGCAAACTGAGCATCTACCTGACTGGCAGTCAGCCTGTCTTCCTGGATACTGCATAAATCTCTCCGTGTAAACACAAGGGGAACAGAATGGACCTCAACTCCTTCCTCCAGGTGATCCCACATGAGGACCCTCCTCTGTGTAACCAGGTCTTCCAGTAACATACAGACAACTGAGATCAAAACCTGGAAGTCCACTCCTTTTCCTCTCTCTTGCATATTGAGCTAGCTAATAAGCCCTATTGATTTCATTTCCTCCACAGTCGGGCCTCAAATGCCTCCCTTCCTCCTCACACCTTGGGCTAGCATTTCAGGTGCTCATCATTCTAGTTCTGGACCTGGTGGCAAACTTCAACTGACCTGCTTCCCCGTGCCCTCCTCTTCTCTTTCAGCATCACTCTCGAAGCTGCAACTTGCCCAGGGCATCTAAAGTGCATACTGATCATTTCCATGTCCAGTGTCAAGCCTTCCCGACAATCCCTAAGCTCTTTAGTGGGACATTCAAGGGCCCTTCACACCCTACCCTTATTATCTGCTCTCCATGATCCTTACACCGTCCTCATCTGAGACAAACTGCCACGGCTCTCTCAACACAGCACCACGCCTTCTTACCTCCTCAAGGTTCCCCGACAGGATATTTTTGTTGATCCCTGTCCCGTGCCCAAATCGCTTTCCTTTTGCTTATCAATATTATTCCTGTTCATGCGGTGAGAGCTATCCAAGACGCCCCACAAAGTCTCTTCTGGGGTTGCACATACTAATGCACCTACCAAACACAGATGCATTCTCAGTAAACTGCAAAATCCACTACACATTGTACCCTCAGCACGCCCACACATAGCCCATTGGAACTCAACCAGGGTTCTCTGGGCCAACATTCTTGAATGCTCCATTAGCATACTGCAATGTAGGAGAGACATCTTACGGTGCTCAGGTAGAAAGAATCCTTCGTCAACTGGAATGGAAACTTGAGGGAGATTAAAGATTTGGTCCTCAGAGAAGAAGCTCAGAATGTATCTATCTATGGCAGGAGGAAGCCACGCCACACTTTAAAATCCCCCCCCCCAGAAGTTTTGAGATATGTTTTAAAAAACATTATGTCATAAGAAATCAACAAAATGTCTTTCCTTGACCTCACTGATTATAAGTTCCCTTAGTATATTTATGCATTTGGAAAACGATGAGAATATTTTGTGTAGCTATTTGTTATCGAATCTCCTATTAGAGTGAACGGAAATGCCAGCAGCGTGAATGGAAATGCCAGCAGCGTGAACGGAAATGCCAGCAGCTCCTGAAGACATAGTTAGTGTTAGACTTTCTTTTTTCATCCTTCCCTTTAAGCTCCTCAGCAACCCAGGAGGCAGATACTACGATGATGATTATTACTATAATTACTTTTATTTGCTTTACAGATATTATGCTGCGATTTCTTCCAAGTTCCAGCATTCTATCCTGTAGGAAGGCTCATGTGACTTAGAAAATAAGCAAACTTATTCTTAGGTCTTGGCAAACTGAAACATCTAAAGTTCACAAGATTCCTCACCAAGACCAACTGAGCTGCCTGGAGAAGACTCCAATGATCTATTCTCCAATGATCTTCTGCCTAGAAGAAATCGTTCAGTCCGGTGAGTTGCCTGCCCATGTTGGGGTGGGATTTCCAGTGAAGTAACTTCTTTGAATCATCCCTGATCTTATAAGCAACCTTCCCCCCCACCCCCAATACTCCTGTAAGTAACCTTAGATAAACTAAGTGGGTTGCCAAGCTGGACTTTAGTGGACTCATCATTCCACTAAGAATGCTATGGTCATTCTTCCATCCCTGAGGCCCAGTGACCTCTTAGAGGTATCACTTACTTTGTTTTTAGTTTACATATAAAGGAATGGACTTACTTGTGATATTTTCAAGCCTGTATGTCTTTGTAATCCTGCTCTTCTTTGGGTCCCCCACTATACTCCCCCACTTTCCCTCCTACTTCTCGCTGCCTCATTCCTTTCATTACCATTATAATCTCAATCGAACTTAAGTTTTAGGGGAAAAAAGTGTTCAAATCATAGCAGAAATCAGATTTCATTTCACCTCATTAGTTAACCGCCAGCTTAGTTGGTCAAGAGTTAACCAACAATTATGGCAAGAGTTATGGCAACAATTTTGGTATGATCTGGCTGGTAGAATTTAGCAAAAATGAAATTAAACAAAAGGAGAATAAGCTCAGCAAAGTGGCATCTTTTATTTTTTATCTCAACTTTTATGTATATGCACATATGAAATTCTAAGTGAGGGTGTGCCATGTGCATGCAGGTGACAGCAGAGGTCATAAATAGACATCAGATCCCTTACAGGCAGTTGGGAGTTGACTAACATGGGTTCTAGAAACCAAACTCCGTTCATCTAGACAAGCTGCAAAGGCTCTTAACCACTGTGCGGTCTCTCTGGCTTCAGTGAGTAACATCTTTTAGGCAAAATTACACCTTAGAACTGAAAATAGCCAATGCTTATTTAAAGTCAATAGACACTGGCATTAAGAAAAAGCTCCACAACAATATAATAATTGTCAATGTGTTACATGAACACTTAGAATAGTTCAACATCTGCAGTTATAGCCAACTTCCCCACCCGGAGCAATTAATGTCTGTGTGTAACTGAAAACTAATATGCTTTATATTTTTATAAGTAGATCTTTATCTGTCTCATGAGCTAGCATTTTTATTTTTATTATTATTCTTAGCTCTGGCTAAGCTTCTAGAAGTAAAAATACTGCCTTACATTTCTCTGCTAGTTAGCTAAGTAGTATGTACAAGTGCTTCCTGAAGTGTTCATCATAAATGAATATATAATGTGTCCAATATTGCTAAGTACTGTCAAGACCCCCCCGCCCCGCAATGTTCAGGGGACATTCTAATTTCATTCTGTTGCTGTGATAAAATACTTTGACTAAAAGCAACCTGAGGAAGGAAAGAGATTATTTAGCTTATACTTCTACACCACAGTCCATCGTTGAGAGATGTCAGGGCAGGAGCTCAAGCAAGAACTTGAGATAGAGACTATGGAAGACTATTGCTTGCTAAGTTGCTCACAGGCTCATGTTCACACAGCTTTCTAATATGACCCAGAACCATTTGCCTATGGAATGGTATCACCCACAGTGGTTGGGCTCTCCTGCCTCAATTAACCCCCCCCCCCCCCACACACACACACAGTTGGATCAGTACAATTCCTCAGTGGAAACTTTCCTTTCAAATGACTCCAAGGTGTGCTAAGTTGACATTTAATGTTAACCAGGACATGGGGCAAGTAGTAATGGGTACGATGAGAGTACCGGGTAGTGAAGAGGGCTTCTCAGACATAGTGTACTAGAGTAGGACCAAGTCACAGAAAGATACATAAAATGGCTATAGAATAGTTGTTGCCACAAATACATAGGACATTTATCCCAATGAGAAGACTCCTCTTGAGTATGAAAATGTGTGACTTCTTCCACTAACAGAATATTCTAGACACATGCTTTGCCAGTCTCTGGGTCTAGATATTACAAGGCTAACAGCTTCCATGTCTCTTCCATTGAAAGCTATTGTGCTGCAAGCTCAAGCAGCCCTTGGAAGAGACTCCTGGAAAGAGAGACTGAGGCTCCTGATAACAGCCCAGTTATACTGCCAGCTGCCAGTCAGCACCAGCTTACCACAAGCCTAGCCAGACCACGCCACCTAATATCCTGTGGAGCAGAGTAGAGCCATCCCCATCAATTCCTTCAAAATCCAGTGATTCATGAGCAAAAGAAATGCTCTCTGCTCTTTAAAGGCATGATCAGAACCATCGAGAAATACCGCAAAAGAAGTGTCTCTGAGGAATTGAAGACCATACAGGCAAAGACTTTGGCCAAGGGCAGGATTGAACGAGTTCCTGGGTCAGAGAGATCTGTAGGGATGAGGCCGCAAACAAGTGGCGGACCGTCAGGATCATCACGGCCAAGAGCTCTGTGGATAGATACTTCAGGAGAAGACAAGGTCATCAATTCTAGTGTGAGTCATATGGAAAGTGCCAGAGAGTGTTGGGTGAAGAAATGTAATCTGACTCATATTTTAAAGCTCCAAGAACTTGATGAGTGAAATGGCCACTTACTGAATGAAGATCTAAACTTGTGGTTTTCCATCCTGGCTGTACACCGGGAATCACAGGAGAGTCAGAAAAGAGAGGGAATTTAAAAATGTGAGCTCTTTCTCAGAACAATTGAATCCAAGTCCTTGGGAATAAGGCCCGGGGGTTGACTTAAAACAAAACAACAGCAAAATAGAAACCTCTCCTAGTATCCCTAACATGTACTCAGGGTTGAGATTAATTGCCTAGAAACAAATACCCCATGGCTAAACACACCCCACATAAGTTTTTAAATAAAGTTTTATTAAAACAAAACTTCTCATTCATCTCATTCACACATATTCATCTATAGCCCTGTTTTTGCTACAATGGTGAAGAGAAGAGTTGATCTGCTGAGCCTAAAAGGTAGTAGTTACACCTGATAGTTTACAGACCACTCCTGGCTTCTTATAGGACTTCTAAAAGTGGGTGGATCAGAATCTCCAGAAAATGTAGCCAAAATGCAAAATGCATTGCCCTTCCTTACTGACATAGGCTGGAGCCTGTAGGTCCTTAATGCTCTAGATATGTCTGTTACAAATCAGAGTTACGATCTACTAGGAAAGATTGGGAAACCCTGCATTTGAGTGGAGTCCAACCTGGTTGACCTCTTCTTTCTGCATATACAAGCTTCTTTCCTGAACTGACAAGTTGAGATGTCACAAGAACCATTTGGTTGCTTTAGAAACCCTGGGATGATGCCCTCCCACACAGGTGACTGAATCACAGCCTCTGAATGGCCATAGTTGTATTTTCGAATGCTATCGTCAGACCCTCCCATGGGGCTGGGAGTTGTACCAAGTCAAAGTACAGAAGATAAACACATTCTTGGGCAGTCTGTGATGCCCATGCCTCTGACTCTGCTTAGCCTGTTGTGCTTCTCTATGGGGAGCAACCCCTGATATACACAGGGTGCAAAGTAAGCATTACTCGGGTACCACAATGTTCGACCGTGGCCACAGAGCATCAGGATAGGCATACAAGTTCAAAGAACTAAGCAATAGTCTGACATTTGGTCCACATCCTTTGGAAGTTCTCACTTAGCTGGTCTGGGGTGAGGCCTAGCAGGAGGAGATTGTGTTGACAGTTACAATGGCTGGGAATTGTTCTAGGCTCTAGAGCACTGATTTCCAACCTTGAGCATACACCAGAACCCCCTGAAGGGCTTGTTAAAAGCTGATTGCTGGGCTCCACCCTAGAGTTTCTGGGAGTTTGGGGGTGGAACCCAGGACCCTGTCTTTCCAGAAAGTTCCCAGATGAGAGCTGAGGCAGTTGGTACCAGGACGTGATGGTGAGCACTAACCATGAGAGGTACATCAACAGGCTGAATCACTTGACTGGATTTAAGGAATTGGTTCCTGTTGGCAAACTGGTGGCAAGATCCTTATCACACATACACATTACATCCATAGGCAGGCAGGTCCTGAGAAAATTCCCCCTGGTGGGTACCGTGGTGATGAATCAAGGCGAAATCAAACAAAGCCCAGGAAAACAAAACATTTCAAAATTGAAAGTGGTCAAGGCTCCCTTAAAACCAACCCCCAGTTAGAACCCAACTGTAGGATTATGTAACCCATGCATATATCATTAGGTATTTTCCTTCTCTTTCCCCACCACCTACTTCTCCCAGGCTGGCTTTGGGAGAAGAAGGAAGGGGGCCGGAGAGTCTGAGGAGTCCCAACATTATAGTCTATGTTCCTCTATTCATATAAACTTCCTCAAAAAATAGCACTCGGCTGTAACCGGAGCCAAACCTCAGAGCTTCTTGTCCATCAATTAATATTTATTGGGCCTTCACAATGAGCTAAGCAGCCATATAAAAGACAACAGGACCTACAGACTGTTATTAAGCCAAGGAAGAAGTACCTCGCCTTCCTTTTCACAAGGTGTTGGCAGCAGGGTGGTTGTGTCTGGGTCAAAATGCACATTCAGCCACTCATCACACAAAAATGCCCTGAGCGCTCACTATGTCACGGGTGTTCTCTCAGGTCCTACAGACAGGGTAGTGGCTGCAGGAGACTGAAACCTCTGTCTGTCCCCAGCACAAGGGAGAGGTTGAAGGCTCTGAGAAGCTATAGGCAGGGGCTGATGGCTATACCTTTGTAAGCAGAGCTCTGATCTGGTGACCGGACTGAGCAGTCTGCTCTGGGGCTGTTGGTTGGTGTCATAGATCAGTCCATGAATTACTCCTGGAATTAGGCTCTTCATCCTCAAGACTTGTGGGTGATGAGGTCTGGGTTTAGAAACAATGAATATCATGTTTAGGGGAAGTGCTCATATTGGGTGAGTTTCCAGGGTTTCTTTCTTTCTTTCTTTCTTTCTTTCTTTCTTTCTTTCTTTCTTTCTTTCTTTCTTTCTTCCTTCCTTCCTTCCTTTATCTCTCTCTCTTTCTTTCTTTCTTTTTTCTTGAATAAAATAGGCACAAGTAAAACCAGGTGGAGCTAAACCTGGAAACCCATCTAGACCATCTTCTCTAGACCTGTTCCTCATGTGTATGTTTAGAAGGTGCTTGATCTAGACTGGAACCCTGGGTGATATTGGTTAATGTCACTTCTTATCCCCCTCCATAAGAAACACAGGAACCCAGAGGCCCAGCCATGAGTGTCTCTGTTAGCCACACAAAATGATGAAGAAGAAGAAGAAGAAGAAGAAGAAGAAGAAGAAGAAGAAGAAGAAGAAGAAGAAGAAGAAGAAGAAGAAGAAGAAGAAGAAGGAGTGTTTCAGATGAGGATCCTGTGACTCAAAGACCAGGGGAGACAGGTGTCATTTATCTTGCACATGGTGGCCACCACAGCACAGAGCAGTGTCCTTGGTACCCAGAAGTGAATGAAGGAAAGAATAGAGGTACACATGTGTCAGAGACACTTCACACAACTTCAAAGCCCCGTGAGTCTCCCTACAAGGGACTTCTGCATCCTGAGCATCTTGGTGCTGATTTGGCTGGTGATACTTAGCCCACTGCTTGTGGAGAATGAATGGAGGTGGTGGTAGGAACTGAGAACCTAAATGGAGACACATGGAATAGTAAGGTTGGCCAGTGGAAGATGAAGGCAACTGTCCCATGAGAGACAAAGGAAAAGTGAGTCATAAACTCGGGGGTTAATGGCTGAGCCCCACACCCCTGCTACCTCCAACCCCCAACTAAAGGCATTGGTGAAATAGAACAATTGAGATTTTTTTGAGAGAGAGAGAGGGCTTCTTTGAGTAGCTCTGGTCAACCTTGAACTTGGTGCTCTATAGATCAGGCTGGCCTCGAACTCAGAGATTTCTTTGCCTCCTGAGTGCTGCGATTAAAGGTGTGCTTCATGACCAACTAGCTGGGATAACTTTTGAAAGACCAGGATTTTAATTCATGTAATTAATCCTTTAAATGCACTTGTTTTCTAAGCGCTGAGCTAAGACCCATATTTTGAGGTGAGAAGAAATTGGGAACAAATTCAAAAGTAGTAGAACACTCTTGTGCTGTGATGCCCACAAGAATATCAATAGAGCATGTCAGCACATAAAGAAAATATATACAGACCTAACAGAATATATGTTGCAGAGATACAACAATCAGAATCTTACCCATTGTGATAGTTTATATATGTTTGGCCCAGGGAGTGGCACTATTAGAAGGTATGGCCCTGTTGGAGTAGGTGTGTCACTGTGGGTATGGGCTTTAAGACCCTCTTCCTAGCTGCCTGGAAGCCAATATTCTGCTAGCAGCCTTCAGATGAAGATGTAGAACTCTCAGCTCCTCCTGCACCATGCCTGCCTGGATGCTGTCATGTTCCTACCTTGGTGATAATGGACTGAACCTCTGAACCTATAAGCCAGCCCCAATTAAATGTTGTCCTTATAAGAGTTGCCTTGGTTATGGTGTCTGTTCACAGCAGTAAAACCCTAACTAAGACACCATGTACAAATACAAAGAAAAATCCTACCTAGGACAGGCAGTGACTATCCACTCATAGAACATGTTCACCAACCTACAAGAGGAGATCCATGCATGGTCATGTCTCTATCTTTAATATTCAAAAACTTTTCTTCTCAGATAATTCCCACTCAGTCTTTAAACCTGATTTTCATTTCATCTCTCTCTTCAAATACTGATTGCTTTCTCCTGTGGGCTACCATAGGACCCTTGATTCAGATCATCATTGCCTTGTGATTTAACATAGTGGCTGAACCACGTGGCTACCCATCAGCCCCATTTCAGTTTAAGTGTCTGAAGACCAAGGTCTTGCTTGAGTGGCTGTCATCTCTACAGTATCTGTCATGATAAAGGCTTAAGAACATGAATTTGAATGAATGAATGAATGAATGTTACATGCTGTGTTGAATTTGAGTATCCAACGATATCATGTCTACTGTAGATGGGAAAGATCCAGCTGTTGTAAAGAGCTGACAATGGTTAGAGTTAGACCTTCCAGGCAGCAAGAGAGAGAGCGACTATCCCACTGATGAGAACTACTCCATCTTCCATCATCCAAGAGGCCTTCTTGAGGAGCAGGGAGGCTCAAAGGCGATTGGAGACTTGTTTATATCAAATAAGCACTTGCCCCAGTGTTCAAAAATTAGCAGGTTCCAACTTGAACTTCTAGAAAAGACATGGCCATAGACCTACATTCACTGCAGGAGGATGGGCAGCCAAGCCAGGCTTCCATCTACCTCTGGAAGAGCAGCCCCTTGGGAGTTTGTGGGAACTCCCCCCTGAGCAAGACTTGCAGTGATTCCTGGGGATACACGCTCCATCCATCCCACCACTAGGGGCGGGGGTGGGGGGTGTCTCAGAGTTGCTTCTTGAGAGAGCGGTGACAGAACAAAATAACTGTGGTATTTACCGCTGCTAATTAACAGCATTGTGTTCATGAGTAATGTTGTGGTGTCAAGGGTGTGGAGAGCTTTCATTATTGGCTCCTCCTTTGCAGGGTTATAAACTCCAGGAGAGATGTTGTCTCCTGGCTGAAACTTGGCAGCTGGCCTGAGGTTCTTCTTACGGTTGGTGCAGGCCCTGCTTGTCCTGTCAGCCTGTTGAGATCTGTCCCCACTTCTGCAGCTGTCCCTGCAGGGGACCACAAGCTTCCTGGAAGCTGAGGAACAAGAAGTCATGATGGAGGTAGGCACTTGAAGACCCTACCCCTACAGCCAAAAGTGGAAGAGTGAGTCCCATATATTCTAGAACGCTGCAAGTCTAGGTGAAGACACCAAAACGGCACCAGGCAATGGTCTGTTTCATCGCCGTCTAGAGACAGGGGTTCTCGAACCAAGAGCCAATCTGGAATTCTCTACACACAGTAGTCAATACTTCTTGCAAATGAATCCTCAGTAGGCTACTTCAGGTGCCAAGTAGGGGCATTAGGGTATTATGTCTTTTAGATACAGTTTTCTAAGCTGCAACGGCCTTTCGTTTCTTATGCCGTGACTGTCGCTGTCGGCTGTGCCTTACACTCTTCAATATCTACTGCCATTTTCCAAACAGCATCTCACTTTAACGTTTCCCCCCACCCCCACACAATGATTCTCTGAAGCCAGCCATGGGGAGGCATTATTATTCCAATTTTACGGATAAAGAAAGTAAGGTTTGGGAAATTCAAACAACTTTCCCAGGCTTATACGGCAGTGCGCAGGCTCCTACACAGATCGCGGACGCCAAGCTCAGCGCTCAGATTTTCCACCTTAGCATGTTCTGAGAAGGATAAAGAGTCAGCGTTTTCCTTCTACCTGGCCCCATGTCAAGCCAAGCCAGCTGTGAAGAGAGGGTGGATGGAGATGAATTATGAATGTCCCTCTGGAAAAGGAAGTGTTGCCAAATGGGCAGCGTCTGGCTTCTGCTTCTTCTTGGGGAAGCTCGGTTCGGTGTGGCTTAGGGGTTTTTTTTTTTTTTGTTTTGTTTTGTTTTGTTTTGTGGCTGGGGATCTGAGATGGGGGAGGGGTTCTTAATCATGGCTTTATAAGAAGAGATAGCTGAAAAGCTGTTGCCAGATCTCTATACTGCACATAGATAAGACCAACAAGAACACAGCTTCCTCGCTTCCACCCCTACCCCTTGAGTCCTTGGACTGTAGTCAGGTGACAAAGGGAAACAACAAATTAGTAACCCACTACCTGGAGATTTTAATTAGCCATGAGAACGAGACCGAGCAGGAACCCATCCCGGGAAATCTACCTTGTTCCAAGCACCTGGCTGGGACATCCACTCCTTTCTGGAAATCTTTCCAAGACATGGGTAATAACCCGTTCAACCTGTCCCACCTTCTCGGCAAAGGCAGGAAACGCTGGGAGAAACCTCTGAGGTCCAGTTAAGGACTCCAGCAGAGTGGGTAGGGCCATGGAAAAGGGAGACCTCATTGTCGCGGCTGCTTGGGATGTCTCAGGAAACCGTGACAGAGTCACATCAAAGGACAAGAGAGACACCTCTTTTTCATACCCGGAGACTGAACCACTGTTCTAAATTATCCATCTGAACACAATTACACTAACACAGTGTACAGAGCCGTGCTTAGGCTCCATTTAGAGATCAGCCAAATGGGCTTTATTTTGCAAGAACTTCCCCCGGCTCCCACCTCTCTCACCGAACGTCTTCTGATAACATCTTTGCTATAAAACAGTAAGCAGGAGCAGGCAAAAGGAGCGTGGCCGGCGTAGAATCACAGAGAGGACGCTCCTCCGTTCATGAACAAGCTGCGGGAGATGTGGCCTTGGCTCTGTCTCAGAGGCCTAGCTCACCAGTGAGATGAAAGAGCTGCTTGACGTCCTTTTTGGTCCATTTTCAAAAAATCATCCAAACCACTGCTGGTTTTCTCCCCCCCCCCCCCAAGACTTCTACCTTAGCTTCCTTGACTAGTGTGATGTGTACCGCAAGAAAGGTTGGCACTGCCTCTGTCTCGTGGCTCCTGGACCTGTCCGCAGGGGACAAGGCGCAGGTTACCTCTTTGCTCAAAGATCTGCTTTTCTGATAGTTTTTTTGTTTTTTGTTTCTTTTTTCAAATAGTTTTATTAAGGACTTCCGTCTTCTCCACACCTAGTCAGGGTGACTTTAAAACACAGTATGGCAGAAAGGGCATTCAGCTCTCTCATTGCGCTCTACCAATCAAGACAGAGACGCCGGGGGTTCCAAGAGGATGGTTTTCACCGCCCGACTCATCTCAGTGCTCCTTTCCCTTGTCTGTTAAGAATCTGCTGCAGTGCACAGCCGCAGCTTGGCTATGGTTTGACTACAGCTTGAGTTTGCGCCCGGCCCCACCGCCCGCCCGCCCCCAGAGTCACGTGTTAGCCTTTAGTCTAAGAGGTGGGACCCAGTAGAAGATTCGCAGGCCATTGTGCGTATGCCCTAGGGAGGAACTGATGCAGTTTCCGAGGGAACCTGGTTAGGTTTCTTGAGAGAATTCCTATAAAAAGAGCACGAATGGGGAAAGCCACCATTCCTCTCATTCCCTACCTTCCAATTTTGCATTAATTATATTCAGCGAGAACGGAGAGTCTCACCTTCCTGTGTCTGCGCACCCTAAAGGAAAGGAGTTCCTAGAATAGGAAAGGCAGTGGAGGGCCTGTTTCTATCAACTTAAGGCTCTCCAAGGATAGGGAGGTGGTTGAGAGTCAAGTGTCTGCTTTACAAACAGGAGGACCTGGATTTGAATCCCAGAACCCAGGTGGCCTGTTGAGTGTTATTCAAGGCTGGGAAAGTAGAAGCAGGTGGATCCCCAGCCTCATAAGCCAGCCCAGCTGAAACTTCAAGTTCCTGGTTCAAAATACCAAGGCAGATAGATGCACCTGAAGAACCTAGGCTGTCCTCTCTGGCGTTCTTGCCCAAGTACAAATGTCTGAACACCAAGAGGAACACATGTATACATATACATACATATGTATATACACAAAAAATTAAAAATAAGCAAACATTCTTCAACACACAGCTGTGACCAATTTACTTAAAAGGCACCAAAGTCTCTCCTTAGAGACCCCTCATCTGGCCTTCTACGAGGAAAATGCCCAACTTCCTCCCCATATTAACCTAGCTTAGGTTTTGTTCCTTTCCAAAACAGTGACTCTTGACTTCTTCCATGAACTTTCTTATTTAACAAGAGGACATTATGAGGGGCTGGAGAGATCTATGGTTCAGTGGTTAAGAGCACAGGTTGCTCTTCCAGAGGACCCAGGTTCAATTCCCAGCACCCACATGGCAGCTTACAACTGCCTGTCCATTACCAGGGGATCCAATGCCCTTTTCTGGGCTGTACACACACTGTTGAATAGATATACATGTAGGCAGAACATCCATACACATAAAAGAAAAGGTTAAAAAAAATAAAGAGTTGATTACGAGTAAATGAAATTATCTGTCGGGGGAGAGTGGTGACAGTAACAATCAGACAAAGGCCACAACCTTTGGCCTAGATGTGAATAGATATGACGAGGAGATGAAGATCAGTCCATCTCTTTCCAGCTTATCTCACTAGAAACTGAGATGTGGCTTTTTGGGGTCTTTGTCCTAAAATACAGATTCCCTTGACTTTCTCAGGATGAAAAAGATTCTGGTAGAATTAATAACTGAAAGATCCCAGCATGGCTTTCCCAGTTGCATGCTGTGCCTCCTACTGCTGCAGGATGACAACACACAGGAGAGGTGAGGCTTTTGCTCAACTACGAACCAACCAACCGACCAACCGGCTGCTTACGTAATCTGATGGGAAGGCTAGACTTCTTTATCAGCGTTGAGCGCTGTCCTCAAATGAGCTCACAGATACACATTTAAGATTACATAGGTGGCAGTACTTTCAAAGTCACACAAGGTGCAGCTCCTAAGACTATTTCTGTCACTGTGGTTATCTCTCAGGGCTATCTGCATTCTTATTGCAAGAACATTATTATTTTTAAAAAGAGTGAATTAAAAATGAAAACTTATACAAGCAAAAGGAGGAGGAGGAGGAAGAAGGGGAAGAAGAAGGAAAAATCAGAAGCTGGCTTCTTCCCCAGCCAGATCATTTCAACCAAGTGTGCTATTAGTGTGACCATTCTCACACCCATAAACAAGCGTGATAAGGTCACGCAAAACCAACAGAAAACATAACTGGGCTTTTACCAACGACCAAGCAGTATAGCCAAGGCAGGTGTGAAAGTCCAAAGGGCCTGGGGAATTGAAATACTCTGAAGAATGCCTCCAAGAGAAAGCAGTGCTTCCAAGACTCGTAAGTATCCAGTCACTCAGGCAGCATCTTCCCTGTCAAGGGAAAGTGGTACTCACAAGGCTGGTAAGTATCTAGTCACTCTTGCAACATCTTCCCTGACCACGTTTTCAGCTCCCTACTGTCTCCCACTCTACAATCTGTGAGAGCCACAGTGTGGGCTTGGCTTCCTTTCAGTTTAAGTCATACATTCAACGGTGCAGACTCTTTTGTGCCTATATGTGTAATTGAGGAGGTTATATCTAGAACCATAACTCACACCACTGAATCTAGCATTTGTCCTCTCCTTGCCTAGCACAAGTTCTATTTGATCCTACCACCTTTGTCGTTTCTTTTCTAAGGAAAATAAACACCTCTCCAGGCATAGTAGGAAAGTAACGGCTAGTGTGTGTATAGACCTCCTGACCATAGGATGTCCTTATGGATGCTGGGAGGCACTGATCAGAGATGAGAAAGAGAAGATGTTCATGTCCTCTTATTTCCTGTGGCTATCGTCCTGTGATGTCAGTGTTTCATATTCCTGTTGAGGATCAGAAGTAGGCAGGTTTTCAGGTTAGACCTAGAAATTCAGACACTTAATGCCATCGTTATTCTTCTCATCAAGTAGGCTGGGAGATGAGTCCACTGGTAAGCATAGAGAGTACACGCATGAGGACTCGAATCCCCAAGACAATGTAAAAAGCCAGACATGGCAGTGTGTGCTTGCAGTGCTAGCCTTGTGGGGAATGAAGACACGAAGATCCCTGAGACTCACTGGCCAGCCAGTCTAGGCAAAGGGATGAAGGTTAAGAAGGGACCCTGTCTCAACAGATAAAAGTGGACAAAAATCAAGGGAACATATCCAACATCTGCCTTCGGCCTCCACAACACAGAGATCTCATGCACATAAGCATGTACATATACATGCACAGACACACAGACACACACATGGGCGGGGAAGAGAGAGGGAGAGAGAGATGACATGAACATCTGCTCTGAAGAGGAAATGTAGTTGAAGAGCCATGTAGAGTCTAAAGTTGGTAAAAGGCTGCATAGAAAGCGGTTGAGAGAGTCAGAAAACACAAGGGTGACGAAACACCATCAATCGGACACAGTTATCAATAGCCAAACAATACAATATGATAGCCACATCAGTGTTTCAGTTGAGAGTCCTGAAGCAGGGAGGGAAGGGAGATTCAGATAATAATCACGTATGAGCAAAGTAAAAGAAAAGGGAGTCTTAGAAAAGGTCAGCGCTGGCTACTGAACCTTATCCACCCATATTTTTTTTAACGAGAAATAGATAGCATTTATTGAGCTAATGACTTGTGCAATTAAGCTCTGGTGGACTGACTATAATTGCCATGAGGTGTAACAGTGGGAGCAGGGGGAGGATGCCAAGACACTTGACCAATCATGAAGGTATTACCACGGCCATACTACAGGAGTATGGCCACTGAGTTTAGAATATTGCAGGCTTGGGTTCAGGTCATGTATTTTCACCCACTGTGGGGCTGAGGGCAAACTATTTGAACACCCTGAGTCCAATTTTCTCCACTAAATAAGACAGGGATAACAATAGTCTGCATACACATAGTGTGGCTAAACAATGCAGACCAAAAGCTGCATTTCACAGGAAGACCCTATGCTAATTGAGATTGTAGTGGTTTGGGGATGTGTATGGATGTTATGACGTAGATGACGCTGTTGCTTCCTTCCTACTCATTTGAGAAAAGCTGATGAGGGGCATTTCCCTGTAGATATCACTATGGAAGCTTCCCAGGAGTCTGTGGGATTCCCCTTGTGTTTCTAACACCAAGAAGGCAGCAACAGAAAGCCTGGTGACAGGATACCAGTATACACACATAAAGCCTAGATCATGGTTGCTAGGTAGGACAGACTTAGCCAGACAGAGACCACCACTGGAGGCCCTACAGGTTGGCATTGTCTTACAAAGATGGGAACCATCCCATAATAAGCTCTCTCCTCCCAAGCTCCCTATGAGCTTGCCTGTGTCATTCAGAATGCCAACTAAGCTATAAATCCACCCACTGGGTGAGCCCCAGCAACCTGTCTAACCCTGCTGGGAAACAACACATCCGGCCCTTGACAGTGCTCAGGACTACTTGGCTGAGAATCGGTATTTTAAATAAAGAGAGAGAGCTAGAAAAAAAGTACGCCCTATTATTTTACTCTGGTAATTGACAACAAGTTTCCCATGAGTAATTTTATAGCGTTCAGGGTGTGCCAGAATTTGATTTACCTCCTCTTTACAGGAGCCTCAAGCTTGCAATGTAGTCACTGTTTTGAACCTTGTGCAGCATGCCTCAAGACTCCATATGCACAGAGAAATTCTCATTCCTAAGGGCCACAGACCAAAGGCTTTTCTTCCAGTGTCTCACCTCAAAGTCTCACCTTGCAAGGAAAACCAGCATCATATTAGAGATCCTGAATTGTATTCCACCACTTTTTATCTCTACTTAGTGTATTTCTCTTTTTGTTGTTGTTTTCTTTTTAGTTTTTTTTGTATCCTCCCTCCTCCTTCTCCTCCCCCTGCTCTTCTTACATTTTTTCCAATGTTATAAGAATCAGTGGTTCTGAAAAGGGAATAGGCAAACAATTAGTCACTCTGAGCATCTAAAAAAGAAGAAGGAAAAGAAGAAGAAGAAAAAGAAGGAGGAGAAAGAGAAGGAGGAGGAAGAGAAGGAGGAGGAAGGGGAGGAAGAGGAGGAGAAGAGGAGGAGGAGGAGGAGGAAGAAGAAGAATGGTCCTTATGGTCCTTTGTTCAATCCAGCAATCCAGAACTGCATGGACATGCACATATAAACATGTATGCAAACATATATACATAAACATACACACACGTATGCACATGCATACATATGTACACAAACATGGTTTTCTACAATCAAATAAAGTTTGGGAAAAGCTTTCTAATTTGGTATGGATTTCAGCAATTCACAATCTACATCAGTAGAGGAAAGGCTCTTAGAAGCTCTGTAGGAAACAGTCCAGCTCATGAGTGTTTAAAATGCAGATTTTCCTGAGTAGAAGACAGGATTTTGTATGGAAAAATGCACAGACACAAACACATTCTGCTGCTCTGATCTTTCTTTTTCTCTTCTCTCTCTGTTCATGAGCTCTTCTCTCTCTCTCTCTCTTCCCCCTTCTCCCTCCCCAACCCCCTCTCTCAGGTATCTTCCCAGCTCTACACTCTATTCTTTTCTAATTTAACAGTCGTATGTTATCCCACAAAGCTATGTAGAATCTTGAGGACTGAGCTTTGACAAACTCCATGTGAAGAAAGGAAGGTGGTACAGTCAGACCTGGCAGGAAAGGCCTTTGTACCCTAATTATTCCCTCAACAAATACGTCTAGGTGTTTTATGGGCCCGGTGGGCAGAGGAGGTACAAAGGTAAAGCAGATATGAAGGAAAACAACACAGAAGATATGAAGGAACATAGCACAGAACGGATGGCTCACCAAATCACCTTAGAGTCCCTCTGTTGCTTAGATCAGGAAATTGGGGTGGAGAGAAATTAGGCCACTGGCCTCCTCCATACATGGGACATCTTCCAGCCCTTTCTACCTTTGAGAATGTAAACAGGGCCTGGACTAACCATGCAGCCCAGAGAAGGAAAACCGTGCAGAGCTCTGTAAGCCAAAAGCAGTTTCAGTGACGGTGTCAAAGCACATGACTTTTGGGGAAGGGACCTTCAGGGCAAAGACTTGGTTCCTTGAAAGATATAAAAGAGGAAATCTGGTGAGAAAGACATCCTGTGTTGCAAAGGAAACTAGAAGTCATTGTGGTCTCTGTAGCAGGAGGGGACAAAACTATGGAAGCTCCCTTTTGGGTGGGCTTGGCGTCCTTGGGGAGCCTTCAGACCCAAGGGTGTACCCTAGCTTTAGGGGATACTGCTGTGTTTTTACCAACACACACGGGGTTCACGTTAGATGTTCAGGGGCAGGGACAGAGCCTAATGGTTTGATTTCTACTATTGCTGTTAGTGGAGAGTTTCCTACGTTCTAAGTGGATGGTTTGGGATGAGTGCCCCCCTTTCAAAGTGCTTGGGGCCAGAAGCGCTCCAAGCCCTTGCATTCGGAATGAATATATCCATAGACTTAACCAATGCAGCATCTCTCATCCCCAAATCTGATACTCAACGTGTTTCCAAGACTCATCATTTTCAGAGCACCAAAACGGCTCTCAGAAAGTTCTAGATTTTGAAAACAGGTTCCAACATGGGAACAGACAGTCCCTATTTTGCTAAGCCAAGTTCTGGGCTTTGGTTCAGACTCCATCCTGTAAACTTCCTGCTGCCTGTGGCTAGTCTCTACACATTCTCTGTATCTTGACATAAGTGGAATGGCTAGACTCAAGCCACTGTCCCTCCCATACTACATCTCATGCAATGATATCCCCTGAACTCAACCAGTCATCACTATTCTTTGAGGCTCTTTGATTTCTTTCTTATATCTATTGATTTTTATTTTGTATGGGGTATGTGTGTATGCTGGAGGGTGTGCCTGTGCAATTTTTGTGTGTGCAGGAGCCCATGGAATGAGAAAAGAGCATTGGAGCCTCTGTAACTGGAGTCATTGGCAGTGGTGAGCCTCTATGTGGGTGCTGGGAATCAAACCATGGTCCTCTGAAAGACCAGTAAGCACCCTTAACCACTGAGCCCCAAAGTTCTTAGCTTTAAAAGCACGGAATATTTATCATTTTTTCCAGTTACCACAGGGAAAACATAGATAGATAGATAGATAGATAGATAGATAGATAGATAGATAGATAGATATAACTAGAATATATCCAATGTGTTCTCTCTCTGTGTGTGTGTGTATATGAGAGAGAGAGAGAGAGAGAGAGAGGAAAAGACAAGGTCTACATTGGCCTAAAACTCACCATGAAGCTCAGGCTATCCAAAGTCTTGAGGCATAATCCCCTGCATCAGCCTCCCAGATGCTAAGATCCTAGGAGTAAGCCACTATGCCTACCATCTTCCTTTCCACTTAACTGTTTTCCTTTCTATTTGCCACTGATGTCAGAATGATCTTACTCCCTGTGTTTGAATCTCTAACCTAACCCCCAACCTAATTTTCTCATCCTTCCTTTCTTCCAGTCTGTGCTTACAATTCCCATGTCAGGCTGTGGGGACACTCTCCTGTCAATGACTCTGCCCAATAGCCCAGGTTTACTGCCATGCCTAGAAAACTCAATTCCTTTTACTCTTGGCTGTCACCCAAGGCCAGATGCCACTTCTCAACCTTCTCACTGGTGACAAGGAGTCCTCTCTACCACCTGCTTGCCATGTGACAGCGACTTTGCATGGAAATTGGCCACCAGCATATAAAATCTTTAGCAAAACCCAACTTCCTCACTTTCCTGTTAGAATCATCCATGCTGTGTTAGGCACCGGCACATCAGAGTTTATGCACAGTGTCACCTACGTGCACTTGGACCTCAGTGTCATGAATCAGAGAAGAGAATGATAAATGAATTGGACAGAATCAGAGGACTGCAGGTAGAGAAAAAGATGGAGAGAGTTAGTGAATGAAGGGATGCAATGGGGGCCGTCCTGATTTAAAACAAGGGTCCAGCCCTTCTCAGTCCACGGAGACCTGATATAAATGTCAGCCAAGCTCATAGTCTGACAACTGCTTCTGTCAGTTATGCCTTGGGGGGGTATTAAAGACCCTCCATTAAGCCAGGCTGTGCCCTCAGGAACTTGCTCCAACATCATCACCCTCTCAGAGCAGTCCCTGGGCTTTACAACCACACAGCTGTCAGCCTTCTAGTTGGCCTGCTGAAACTTTGCAAATGGCCCTTGCTGCACCTGCCCTGACCTCACCAGAATAAACAACCCAGCAGAGAGGCAGGTGGGATCGGAACCAGTGAGGTACAGACATTTCCCAAGCAATTTTTTTTAAGGGAGTGTCTCCATTTGCTGTCCCTGCAGCTCTTCATGCCAGTCTCTTCCTCCATGCACTTGCAACACTTTGGTCTGCTAAGGAATGGGATGCTCTGTGGAGCCTTGCCCTGAGATAGCTGAGCTGGGGAAGGAAGGAGGGGAAGACGGTGAGTGGTGGGAGAAGAAGGAGAAGGAGAAGGAGAAGGAGAAGGAGAAGGAGAAGGAGAAGGAGAAGGAGAAGGAGAAGGAGAAGGAGAAGGAGAAGGAGAAGGAGAAGGAGAAGGAGAAGGAGAAGGAGAAGGAGAAGGAGAAGGAGAAGAAGAGAGTAGAGAGCAAGACAAAAGGGAACACCCTCTGCAGAATTTCTGATGAAAGTCTTTGTTCAGCCGGCAGGTTATTTGGTGATGTAGACTGGGCATAATAATACACTTTATCTGTTCGGTTTATTATGTGTGTGTGTCATGAGCCTATGTGTATATTACCAACTGTAAAAAATATATAAGAGGAAGAAAAAAGAAAGTGAGCTTTTCTGAGTCAGAGAGACTTGTCTTTGTCTTGGGAAAGCCGGTCCTTTGAGCACTCAGATTGCAACCATCCGCTTAAGCCAACCAGTAATACTTTTGGAAAAGCTTTCTTAAGGTATAGAAATAATTTGACCTTGTTCGTGTTTAGTCTGTTTGCTTTGAGACAAGGTCTCAATAACCCAGATGGCTTCCAACTCCACGTGTAGCTGAGGGATGACTTTGAACGCCTGACCTTCCTGCCTCCACCTCCCCAGGGCTGAGAGTATAGGCATACCCCACCACGCCCAACTCATAGAAATGACTGTCAGTTCCCAGCTTCAAGAACATGGACAAAGGACCGCACTAAGACTTGATCAGACATCATGAGTCAACTTTATTTTCTAGACCTGCAGCAGGAAGAGGAGTCGGGATAGGACTATGACCAGAATGTTCTAGAAGGATAATACCACTGAGCATCCACTTCCTGCGAGTGCAAACGCACTTCCATTTATGCTTTCCAAAACACGTCCTTCACAAATGAAACATTCACATGAAGCTTCCTTTGCAGAACAAGGAAAAGATCGGAGGTTAGGCAAACCTGGGTCCAAATCTTGCCTGTACATCTTGGAATAGTTGTGTAACTCTCTGGATTTCGGTTAACGTTAGCTCATTTGTGAAATGCAGTCACACTTGTAGGTCTTGTGTAGAGTGGGACAGAGTGGATTCAACACCCTGCCCATGGTGGTGCGGTAGCTTTATCACTCACAAGTAGGTAACTGGAGAGTGATTTCACCCCCACTTCTAAGACAACCAACCCTTCCTACATTTGTGAGACAGGACCCATGATTCTGAAGGAGACTGCCTTTCTTAGACTGTCTTTAGGAAACTGTCATAAAACTTCTCAATGTCCATGAAGGGACATCGGATTCTAATAAAACACAGCAGAGCCCAAGAACATATAAAACAGTTTAGTAATACAATTCTACTAAGAGGACATGGTGACTTGAGTGAGATGCCCCCTCCTCCAGTCCCAGGCATTTGAAAACTTGGTCCCTCCTTGGTGGGCAGTTTGGGGAAGATTAGGAGGTGTGGTCTTGGCCTTGATGGAGGAAGTAAGTGACTTGGGGTAGGCTTTGAGGATTTAAAAGATTCAAGCTGCTTCTATTTAATTCTCTTGGCTTCTTATTTGTGGTTTGACATGTGAGTCCTCAAGGGTTGCTCCAGCCACCTGCTGCCATCATGAACTCTAACGCTCTGTCACTATAAACCCCAAATAAACCTTTCTTTTAATACGTTGCTTTGATATTCGTGTTTTATCATGAAAATAGAAAAGGAACTAAGACAAGAGGAATCTTCCTGGTGGTGCTAAACTCAGTTCCTAAGAGGAAGTGGGGAGATATGAACATCTAGCTTTCTTTGCTCATGATTTGTAGTAGAGTTTAAATCCCTCGATTCATGAAGGGTGAGGTCTATATCCTTTCAGGGACCATATTAGTAACTCGACTCATCCCTATGACCAAATAGACACATTAAGAAAACATGTCTTGGGCTCCTATTAGGAGGGGGTACAGTCCATCATGGTACATGGAGAATGCATGTCATCAGAAGCAGTTCTCAGCTATGGCAGCTAAAACCCGAGGCCACTTACTTACATCTCAGTAGGTCAAGAAAGGAGAAACAGAGATGGGATAGGGACAGGGACTAGGCTATAAATCCCACCCCCAGCCCCAGTGGCCCACTCCCTCCAGCCAAGATCTGCTTCCTAAAGGTTCTTCAACCTCCCAAAACAGTACTGTCAGCTCAACCACATGAGCACATAGGCTCATTAAGACAATACCAGGGACCAACATTAGCTTCCCAGTCACCAAAGTTGGGCATCTACACCTGTTCCTTTAGCCCTTCATTTACTCATTCACTGACTTAGGAAATCTGGAAGTTATACATAGGAAGGGAGAGAAGGGGATGTCTATACTGGGACCATAGTACATCAATGGACAGTTTTGACAAGCCTAAACCTCTTATCCTGTGTTCCCATTGTTGTTTCTGGACATCATCAAAGATAACAGAAAACAGGTAAAAGGGAAATGAGCCTTTCCATTAGGCATTGTAGGAGATAGTAAGAGAATAAGAAAGAAACAATGAGATACTTTCTGTTTAGCCTACAGTCATTGCTATTTACTCCAGTTGAGACAACTGAGTATATATTCGTTCATATACACTTTATTAATGTTAGATATTAGAATATGAAATATTAGAATGTTTGATATACACATACAATAAATTTGAGTACATTCATCCCCCACTTCTCTCTTTAATTTCTCCTAGACCTAGCCCCTCCCCTCCCCTCCCCTCTCCTCCCCTCCCCTCTATCCCCTCATAACTTCATGTCTTCCCTTTTTTTTTTTTTTTTAATAACCTACCAGATCCAATTTGTGCTAGCCATGGTATGAGGGCCCATCCATTGGAGCACGGCCCACTCATCAGAGGCCACACCCTAAAAGAAAACTGACTGTTCTATCATAAGCCAACAACTGTCAATAACTCCTCCGCTAGGGGTAGGCTCATGAAGCCCCTCTCTTTGTGTGTAGTAGCATTAACTGGCTTGATCTTGTGTGCTCAGCAACTGTATCATATCCTTGCCTCTAAGACTCAGGGACGACTGAGGAGTAGGAGGAGATAGAAAGACAGAAGAAGACAGAGGACAAGGGAGAGCTGGGAGAAACAGCATCTTCTGGACGTGACAGAACCATGGCTCACACCAGCTTACAGCAGCCGTAGTTGTCTGCACAAGAACGGGGCATATTTTTATGATGAGATAGTCACCTCGAGTAACAGCTGAGGAAAAGTCATTACTCTTTAATAAACGACTTCCAAAGGCCCTGAAGTTTAAAAGAAGAGTCGTAAGTAAGTCGTGTCTACTAATTTCCTTAGCAGGGCCTCAGATACTATTCGGATTGTTATAAGAAGCCCAAACTAGCTGATGGTTATCTTCCACTAGAATGTAGAAGAATGTCTTGGGGAGAATTGAGCCTTTGTGAAAAGAGGGTGAATTTTAAGCTCTTCATGTGTAATTTTAGCTTTTCAAGGGCACGTGCTATGCCAGACGTCGCTGTGTATGTATCCCCAGCTGCTCTGTGTGAGCCTTCAGGAAACCCTATAAAGTAAGTTTTGTTGTATCGTTCTCAAGGGGGGCGGGGACAGGTCGAAATTCTTACAATTTGTAGCTGGGCATGGTGCTGCAGGCCTTTAATCTCAGCATGCAGGAGGCAGAGGCAGACATACCTCTAGGAGTTCAAGGCCAGCCTGATCTACAAAGTGAGTTCCAGGAACAGCCAAGGCTCTTATATAAAGAAACCCTGTCTGAAAAACAAACAAACATACATACAATTCTCAGAATCTTTTCTACATGTCCATGACCATGTGACTCAAATTCTGCTCAACCAGCTCTAGATCTAAACTGTATTGGTAGCTTTTAGTTCTTCTTGACGCTAGAGGGACAGAGGACTTGACCATGGGCCTGAAATAGCCAGTGGATACCATGAGTAAACTTGGGAATGGAGGCCACAAAATATACAGCACGGCAGCAGGAGCCTAGATCTCTGTATTCCTGATAGAACATGGCCACCATTCCTGCCCTAGATCGCCTGTACTTGGTCTCTGAAGTGAGAGAGAAGCAGGCTTCTATGGATCTTAAGTCACTGTTGTTTGGGGTTACACTGTTCTTGGCAATGGAAGTTAATCCTAATTAACACACAGCCTAAGTGGACTTGAGCCAGGAGTTGTAGGTGATCAGTGAGAAAACAGGTTGGGAGGATATGGAAATCATGGAGAATCTCTCTAGTCAAGTTAAGGCATGTGTCGCCTATTTCCTAGGCTTCCAGAGCAGACAGATATAATGAGAGTGGCATTTCTAGCATATTCTGTGCTGTGGAGAATGTCAGGGTCTGGTGAGTTAATGAAGGGGGTAAAAAACAATTCAAAAAAGCAACTCTAACCAGCCAGGCATTGCAGGGAAGAACTGGGTGGACAAGACTGGCAGTAGGACGATTTGGATACTGAATCGGTGTTGAGATGTGGAAGCAAGGGTGATTACCCTGTCTCCTTGCAAAGTAGGGGTACAGGTACAAAAACAAAGAAATCAAAGTGCAAGCCCCAGTCTTTTCTTGCTACTACCTTGCTGAATTGGAGATCATGACCAGATAGTCATAGAGCTACAGGCAAAGCGTGTGTCCATGGAGTCTGAGGGAGGCAAAGTCTATAAACACCAGCTTAGATGACAAAGAACATGAGGGACAGAGATAAAATTGTGACACAAGGTTGAGCGTCTTAAATAAATACAGTACGAGCGTAAGATGCAATTTGTAAATAAGACAAGGAAAAGGAAGCAGCATAGACTGGGGAGTGGTGAGCAGACAGACAGACAGACAGACAGACACAAACAGACAAATATAGGTACACTGGGGCAGAGCGAGCAAGCAGTCAGCATCTTTCCATCAATAGTAAGCATAGCAGAAAGGAAGGGAGGGAGGGAGGGAGGGAGGGAGGGAGGGAAAAAATAGAACCAAAGACAGAAACAAACAAACAAACAAACAAAAAACAGAAAAGATTAGACTTGACAACAAGTAATACCATGTTGTTGACCTCCAGGTGAGAGTCACTGGAGAGCAGCTTCCACGGGAATGGAGTCTGAGTGTCTTGCAAGAAGAGAAGAGTAAGCCAGGGCGTGGTGGTGCACGCCTTTAATCCCAGCACTCGGGAGGCAGAGGCAGGCGGATTTCTGAGTTTGAGGCCAGCCTGGTCTACAAAGTGAGTTCCAGGATAGCCAGGGATACACAGAGAAATCCTGTCTCAAAAAATCCAAGAGAGAGAGAGAGAGAGAGAGAGAGAGAGAGAGAAGTGCCTGCCTTGCAAGCATAAGGTAACAGTTTGATCCCAAGAATCTATGCTGAAAAAAAAAAAGCACAGCCTAGTGGGATGCACATCCCAGTGTTGGGGAGATCCAGTGGGCTGTGGCCAGACAGCCTAGCCAAATTGGTGATTCCCCAAGTCCCAGTGAGAGCAAGGTAGAGAGTACCTGAGAGATGACACCTGAGGTTATCCTCTGGCCTCCGCATGAACATCCAAACATATGCATGGACATGCATACACACACACACACACACACACACACACACACAATCAATATGAAAGAACAATAATACCAGTCTTCACTGGCATTAGAGAGCTCTGTACTGGTTAGTTAGCAATGTACAAATTCAGGGAAGCCTTGGTATCCTCAGGTACCCAATGAAAATAGCAACAATCACATGGACATTAACAGAAAAATTAATTAAGATACATAAACACGCATAGCAAAGAGCAGGCAGGTAGCAGGGGCCCAGCATACATCTACTGACCTCTGCTGCCTTTGGATTGTCTTCCCTCTTTGCATGTTATATTTTTCTACCTAGCAGACACTGTTCAAGACAGTGCCCTTGCTTAGGGACATCATATGGAAGTTCCTCAGAATCATGTCACAACCCTAAGTCTCAGTCCCTTGATGACTCACAAGATCTCAGAACTCCCAGCAGTCCCTATCAGGAAGGAGAGAACTCTTAGAAATGGAGCATCCTATGAGCTAGGTAAGAAGAGCTCTCAAGGTGACATGATGTTAAGCTATGCCCTGAACCAATACTGGCATCCTTTCATCCATCCATCTATCTATCCTATGGAGGGAGCATATTTCACATAGTGTGGAAGGGGTCAGGAGCTTGGAGAGTTCACAGCTGGAATTCACTGTAGAACTCACAGCATGGAGAGGGGCAGTTAAACTTGCAGTGTCTAGAACCCATGATCGACCACCAGTCCTTAACCTTCTTCTGGTTGGCTGTTTTAAAGCCTGGAAGTTTCCCTCGCTCTGAGCTCCTTCCATAGATGTGGGGCAAGAAAAGGAGCCTGAGTTCTCAGCTGAAGCTCAGAGCTGAGGTGGGATTGGTCCCAGGATAATGGTGTCCACATTGAAGAACTAACCTTCTCCCCAAGCCACAAGAGCAGAGGGATGGATGGTGGCCTATGTCCTGAAAACAAGCCCTACAGAGGACCTTTCACATAGCTGCATCCAGAGGTAAGACTCGGACAAGTACCCATTGGACCAACACTCTACAGTCTTGCCGAATCTGATGTATCCTGTATCCTGTCCAATCCTCTGGAGCCACTTAGAGTCCCTGCTTCATGGAGACAGACTCCAGTCTTCATACCACAGTGATTATGGGAAGAGCCAGCCCACTGCCACCCCAAGTGACTCCACCCAAACCAGGCACCTTTTCTGCAGAGTCTGCTCAGACTGTTACCTCTCTAAATGAAGTCAGCTAAAGATGAAAGACCCAGGCAATCCCTGTAGTCCAGGCTTACGCGTAATTACGCATTCATCGGTTGGAGCTCTAATTATCCGACATGAAGGTACCATTAGTGTTTCGGGGGGAAAAAACTGGCTTCGTCAAAATGTATTTTTTTTTTGACTCCTATCCAGTGACAACTAACTGTTATCCTCAAAAGGGCTTAGGAGACAGACTCCAACCTAAACCAAAAAAACACTCTAATCCCCCCAAATGGTGGTAGCATGGTGTAAACTTGTTTTCATGGAAGATGAACCCAGAAGAGCTTTGGGGACAGGGATATACTTCCTGGAATAAGCCTTGAGGAACAGCCTCAAGGACAGAGATCTTAGACTGCATATGACGATGTTGTGAAACTTTGGAGTCCCTGTGTAAGTGGTACCTTGTGACTTCCTGGCATGAAATCAGACTTTTTTCTGTGACTCCCAGGTGGCTCTGAGGCATATGAAGACATGACATACTGCTGTAGATGTCCTTGTCCCTCCCCACCTTCAATCCTGCAGGATAGCATCCGCGCTGCTAAAATGAAGAGCCGGTATTTTGAATACATCTCTTGTTTATATGTCTGATCAAAACTAAGCGGGAGGCAGAGATGCGGATGAGCAGGGCATACTATTCTTTTAACTTCTAGAAGGAGAAATTGATTTCTCCCTTCTAAGCTTTCTTTAAAAGGTAAACATAATTGAATGGGTGCAAAGTGGGTCAGAAGTAAAGACCATAAAACATACAGAGTCAAATTGGAGTGATTAATAAAGCTGAGAGGCACAGTATCCCCTGGTATGGTGTGAGATGCGACAGACAGGTCAGGGCAATCTACCTCCCGCATGAGGGCCTAAGGGCTGGGACAAGCCACAACAGAACAAGCCATTTCACAATGAGACTAGGAGCCTAGCAAGAAAGAAACCTCAAGAAGGGGGAACCTGGGCTGAGAAGGAATCAAACAAGGAGAGAAATTCCTTGGGTAGTGAGGTGGTGGGTGTGGTGGGATGTCAGACTGCCATCTGATCACACCCACGGGATGGGATCCGCAGCCATAAATGCCAGGCTTCCAAGTCAGGGGTTTAGATAATTAACCAAAGTTCTGAGATCTGAGGGTAGATTTGGCTCTTAGTTCCAATGGTACACTCACTGGAAAGGTATATTTGGATGTAACATGTTCTCATTGGCCTCGCCTTTCTCCACTACGAGGTGGGAATCATCACACAGACTTTAGAGAGAGTTGCAAAGATGAAAGGAGACTGTGCAGGTACGCCTGAGTGCGATGCCTGGTACATCTTACCTGCCCAGCAGCGACAGTTATTAGGTGATATATGTTATAAGGTTATATATAGCTTTTCTCTCAGCAGATTCCCACCATTCATTCATTCTCCTCTTGGGCTTAACCTTCATCTATGAGGATGGAGTGCAGATGCGACCTCACAAGCATCCCGCCTTGCTTCTTTATTGCTCTCAAACTGTGTTTCCTTACCCCAGTCCTTTCATTCATTCATACAAAACATTGATCACCCTCCACAACCTAGGCATAGTTAGCAGATTAGCTGTGTGTGTTAGTGACAACATGGAGGAAGAGTATAGAGTGTGCAGAACAAGTTGAGAGTTTGCACAGAGCCAGGGAAGTGTGTTCTTCTGCCATATGCTGTTGCCTTTTGCCATCTTGGTTCTGAAGAAACACAAGGAGACTTATAGCCATCCATCTGGGCCTCCTGGAAGTGCGTCTCGGAAGTAACTCTAGTACAAGGTGAGCTGTTCAGAGTTTGCTTCCAGCCCGTGGAGCGCTCAGTTCCTGCACATCCTGTCCTCAGATGAGGGAAAGGCACCAGGCCAAGGAAGCCAGTCTCAGTCATTTCTCAAACGCCTTTTAAGAGCATGATGCTATGTGTTCTGCATCCCAAACTAGACTGTCCATCATCCTCACTCACACCCTTTCTCCCAGTGATGATGTAATGGGGAGGCAATTGAACCAATTCAATGTCACCTCCTAGTCACCACCGCAGGTATGGCAATAAAGGCCTCGAGATCAAGGCCCAGAGGCTGACATGTTCTTGGTGGCCTTTGTCAGTCACTGCCAACAGAATAAGGAGCCTTACAGAAGTACTGAAATGTGGGCTTTAATGGTCAGGCTCCTAGGTCACCCTAGGGCTAGTGAGGTGGCTCTGTTGATGAAGTGGCTGCAGGGTAAGTGTGAGGACCTGAGTTCATTGCCCAGAATCCATGTGAAAGAGGCAGAGTGTGGTGGTATACACTTGTCATCCCAGCACTGGGGAAGCAGAGACAGGCAGATCTCAGAGGCTCATTGGCTAGGTGGCCTAGCCTACTTGCAGAGTTCTAAGCTTATGAGAGACCTTTCAAAATAAGCTTGACATTTCCTGCAGAAGAGCACCCAAACCTCTACATACCAACATACACACATACACTCCCATACATGTATGCAGCATGTGCAAACACACATATATACACATGTACATACATATATACATACTGCATACAGAGAGGGGGGAGAGAGATAGACCTATTCTATCTGTTCTTAGGGCAGCTCTTTGGCCCAAATGTTCAGCCTCTCTAAGCTTACCTGGCAGATGGGGACCTATCTACTTGTACATCCATCAAAGTTGTGACAGAAGCAGATGGCACCCTCCACTAGTTAATTTAAGGAGATTTTAATAGAGGAACTAGTGGCCAGGTACAGGGAAACATCAGGGGATAGCACAATCCACAAAGGCTTGAGACCATGAAGACCATCTTCTCCCAGCAGGGCAGAGAAAGAACGCAGATGCAGACTGATGCATCTATGTAACAGCTGTGAGCTCTGATGGACAGACACGTACAGCCCAAGGTCACTGTGCAAAGCAAAGCTGGGCTGGAAGGCTACCCTCAACTCGTGTTCTTCCTTCAGTCCTACTCATGGACCAACCTGCAAGAATGATGGCAGTGTACAGATGCTAGTAGGGTATTCTCTACAGCCTTACCCTCATACCAGGTAGAAAGGGAGAGAGCATGTCGAAAAGCAATACAAAAGTGCTCAGCTCACTGGCTTATGGTACACAGGACTGGGTCCATGGCTAACAACTACAGATCCCTAGTAAGTCCTTTTCCAGCAGGACTTAGCATGCAGATGATACAACTAGAAGAAAATTAGACTATCAATAAAATTGGCTCTATACTCAGTTGTATTCATAGGGGTTCCTTAGGGGAACAGAATCAATAGAATGAACAGACAATAAAAAGGATAAAAAGGATATATATATATATATATATATCCTATGCTCTGGTTTACAGAATAGTCTAAGCTGTCCAACAATGGCTGTCTTCATGCTGGAGAGGCAAAGAACCCGATGCCTACTCAATCCATGAACCTGGATAGCACACTGGTCCCAGTGTGGTGTTGAAGGCCTGGAGGAGTCCTGGAAAACTCAGTGTTCAGTCCATATTAGAATCCCCAGGAAGCTGAGTTCAGATATCAGCAAAGGAATATAGCAGCCATGGCAGCAGCAACAGAGCAGATGGGCTTGCCAACAAGATATGAAGGATATTGCAGCAACAAAAGTAAAAATAGAAACTGTTTTCATAGACCCCCCCCCTTTTATCTAGGTTGCCATCTACACTGAGGATGGATAAATCCCTCCCTGCAGCTTATTAAAAGCCGACAACCTAAGATAACCACCACAGCACTCTCGGTAGCATCTTCCATCTGGTACAGTGGAGGGATGAGCCAGAAACCTTGCAGCCTATAGTATTATCATATAAACAAGGGATTTGTGCTAGGCATATGGGTCCAGAAGTTCATAGGAAACCTGCAAACTCCAGGTCTGTTTCAATACCACCTGAACAAATTTAGCTCTCTGCATGGTCCATGAGAACCAACACATTTGTGTGCACATGAGTCTGAAGACCTCAGAGAAAGGTCAGAAATGCCCACAGAACAATATGGAACTGGGCCACAAACCTCTCCTTTTGCTCCATCAGTCCCCTCCATTGCGAGTATGGCTAGGAGCTCCTTCTGTCTGTGGTGGGAAAGAAGTTCCTAGCTATCCCATGAGAGTCCCAGGGCATCCAAGACATGGCTTCCTTATATTCTATATTTCAACCCAGAGATGCTTGTGTCTTGGGTGTGCTGTGTTTGGAAAAGCTCACATAGAAATGGTATTCTAGGTCACCAGTTCTCCACCTATGGGTTGGAGAACTCCTTTGTAGGGGAGTCAAAAGACCGTTTCATGGGGATCTCCTAAGACCACCAGAAAACACAGATATTTATATTACAATTCACAACAGTAGCAGCATTACAGTTATGAGGTAGCAACAAAACTAATTTTATGGTTGGGGGGTCACCACGGCATGAAGAACTGTACTGTCGCAGCCTTAGGAAGGTTGTGAACTGCTACGCAAGGCATTTCTTACTCCCATCCCCCACCCCAGCCCATAGGGCAACCCTAAGCCCCCCAAAATTCCTCGATACAGAGTCAGAAATTACTCTGCTGTGATTCAGTTTGCTCTTCCCATAAGATCACACTGGATCCCCGGCACTAACCAGGCTCTCGCAAAGGCTTTAATTAATCTCCCTAGCTGATAAACCTCTTCAGGAGCCAGCAAGGTGTGTTTACAAACTTGACTCAATTATATTTCCCCTATAACATTGTCGAAGCCATCCCCGAGCCACCCAAGACATACCCCCAGAGGATCTTGTTTGTTACCATTGGCTCCTTTTGCTCCTGGCTTCCACTCCTGCTAGCCCTCTATAAACATCTCCGCACCTGGCTATAAACCACAACCCACTGTATCTCCAGGAGGAAAAACAGCAGTGCGTTGCAAAAACCTTGGCATCCTTTGAAAAATCCCCTGTAGCATTTACTGGTTCCCCAATCATTTCAGTTAAGACTCATCTAATGGGACAAACAAAGGAGCTGGAAGATTTCCCTCTTAAGGTCCACATCAGGCAACCCCAAAACCAATCATTGCCACAGAGGGTGATGATTCGGCCTTCTTTGGGGTTACCCAGGGAGTCTGTCGTGCCTTCTGACAGCTCAGCTTGTTCAACACTCCGCATCTGCGTCTATCAAGGCAGTTGTCCTTGTCCTGATTTGCTGGCTGTTGCTCCGATAAAACGTTGGCCTAGAGCAGCTTTGGGGGAGGAGAGATTATTTGGCTTACATATTATTGCCCATCATCAAGGGAAGCCCAGGTGCACTCAAGACAGAACCCTGGAGGCAGACATCAGCAGAGACCCTGGCAGGACCCTGCTACCTCGCTCGCTCTCTCCAGCTTGCTCACTCAGCATGCTTTCTCCTACAACCAGGACTGCCTGCCAAAGGCTGGAACTGCCCACAGTGGATTGGGACCCGCCCACTTCCCTCATTAATGGGGAAACTTTCCCCCTCCCCTGAAATGCCCACAGGCCAATCTAATGAAGGCAATTCCTCAATTGAGACTCCCTCTTTCCAGGTGTTTCCAGTTTGTGTCAAGTCGACAAAAGCTAACCAGCATGGCCCTCTTCCCCTTTGTCTTAAAGGCCTGGCGGTGAAGTGCTGTTCTGAAAGTAAGAGAACCACATTTCAGCATAAGCATGCATTGCTAAATGGGTGCTTCGAGCTTCAAGAAGCCCTCTGTGTTGGACCTCTAATTATAAACATTTCTGCCAAATGGGGCTTCATACTTACTTCTCAGTTCCTTTTCTAGGGGAACAATAGAGAAGCTACTCAGCAGCTTCTTTTTGATAATGATCAAAGCAGCAAACAGACCTGATTAGGAAAGTGGCCATTCTCCCTTCCACCGCTGGTCATTTCCTATAGCCTCAATGGTCTTCTGGTTCCTTTTCTGCTGCAAAAGCAACTTAGGGAAGGGAAGAGTTTATTTAGTTTACAACTCTAGGTAACAAACAGTTCATTACTGAGGGAATGTCAAGGCAATGACATCACATCTATAGTTAAGAACAGAGGGGAAATCGATGCAGACACAGTATCTGCTTGCTTGCTAGTGGATTCTAGCTAGCTTTTACATAGCTCTCTGACTCACACACCCCAGAACATACACACTGCCTCTGCCTAGGGAATGGTGCCACCCATTATGGTCTGAACCTTCCCAACTCAATTAACAATGAAGACATTCTCCCCTAGATTTGCCCACAGGCCAACTTGACCTAGGTAATTCCTCAGTGGATCCCAGGTGATTCTAGGATATAGATGAGATGGTATTTATAATTAAACTCAATTTCCAATTTTGTGGAATAAAGTTGACCATGTAGTCTGTGTCCTTAGGAGGCCACGAAGGGTGAAAGGGAATCAATCCATAAAACCTTGAGTCTGACAGATGGTACCTTTCAATAAATACTGAAAACAAGCAAACAGGGAGGAAATGTACTCTCATCTCCATACCTTCTCTCCTTCTCAATCTCTAAAACTAGTTAAAATAAACACTTGAGTGGTTTGTGTACAGGCAGAGATGGGAAGCCCTCCATCCAGCAGGCGTGTTAAATGAAATGGTCCATTTCAACTTGATGACAGAGATGCAGAAAAGGGTGGGAAGCCAGAAGGGACCACCCGCAGGCCCGTGTGACCTAGGGGCTGGGATGAGAGAGGATGGGAGGGTGGTTGAGTACCAGCTCAGCAGCTCTGTGATAATCAGATGAGATCTGGCTCCAGGGCCCTTAACTAGTGGGACGCTGACTCAGCCGATGAAAAATGGCAAAAGCTAATAGGAAAAAATGAATCCCACCAGGCAGCTGCCTTCTCTTGCACCCCAGCTACGAGGCCGAATGCATCTCGGGCTTCCAATAAATATGAACTAATAATCAACTATAAAAGTGCGGAAATCATTGCTCTCCCAGGTTGGCTACCTGCCAGGCTGCTTCTCAGAGAGTGATGAGCAGCTTTTTTTATCTGACAGTGGATCTACCCTCTGCCCAGAGAAACGATCAGGGACTGGATCCAGCTGGCTTTACACAGCAGTGTTTGCTTGGACGGAGTTCTTCCTCCTCCAGCACCGGCCTTACAGCGCACCGCAGAGAGCCTCACCCTGGCTTTCTTCATCGTCGCCATCTTTTTTTTTTTTCTTCTTCTTTTTAATAAGCAACTTAATTTATTCCAGTCTCCCAAGAGACTGAAGTCAAAAGACTCCACAACGCCAAGAGAAAAGTTGAATTTAAATCATTGAGAGCCCAGGAGAGGCCAGAGGAGAGAAATGCCACTGGTTCCCTGAGTAAGGAGAGTCCTGTAAGTCCCAAAGCGACTCCAGCCTGGAGTCAGAAGGTCCTCTGGGGTCTGAAGCAGAGTTCTTGTGTCATTGCCTAGTGTCCCTGGAGCTGTCTTCCGGTCAGCTCCCATGACTACCTCCCAAGAGCTTGCTGACATACCCTGAATATCAAATCAGGCTTTAGTGTCAGAATTGGCAAAGATTAAACAAGTGTTGGAGTTCTCAAAGCATAGAATTCCAAAATGCTGTAAAAGCAATTGTAGACACTCCTGGTGCCACAGAAGCTTCTAGAAGATGAGAAACAGGAGTGTTTCTGAGAAGGACATAAGAAACAATCAAAGTTGTGATAGAGATGGAGAAAGGGGGTACGCACACATCTCAAATATGCTAAGTGGGTCTCAAAGGGGGCACTGGTGATGCCAAAGCCCTTTGGGGCTGACGCTGACTCTTGCCAAGGCCAGGCCTGTTGCCATTGTCCTGTGTTGTGGTGGACACTCTTTTTTCCAAACTGATCTGAGGCAAGAGAGTCTGAGTCTCAGAATACCTTGATGGAGTGGTAAGTTTCAGAAGAGAATCACCAGGGTTTCCTGTGACATTTTTTAAAGCATATTTAAAATTAATCAGCTTCAAAGATTCTATAGCCATGTGACTTTCTTTTTTGTCTGTAGTCAGTGTGAGACACATACTCCTGGAGGTTACTGCTTGTCAGATGTTCTATCCTTGGGGAAGAATTATTCAATATGAGAATCAATTTTTTATTTCGTAAATTCATGGACTGGAAGTGGCAGATTGGTAGCTGGCTCCACCAGATTCCATGAGTTATAATTTATAGGTCCCAGCCTTGTGTGGCCTACCAAACCCTGGCAAGTAGATTACTGGGTCTTGCTTAAACACTTCCCACTGTCTCTAAAAAGATGAGCTCTAGTCTGGGGAGATGATTCAGTTCAAAGAGCTTGCACGCAAACAGGAGGACCCAAGTTCAATGTAAAATGCCAAGCATAGTGCTTATGGGCTTATAATCCCAGCACTTTGGAGGCAGAGACAGACAGATCCCTGGGGTTCTCTTGCCAGCCACCCCAATATAATAGGCAAGAGCCAGATTAACTAAGGGGAAACCTGTTTCAAAGTATAAACTAGACAGTTCATGAGGGAAGGCACTCAAGGTTTATATCAGTCTTTATGCACTTGCACACACACACAAACACACACATTTCAAATCTTCCTTCCTAAAACTCCTAATCAGGAAAACAATAGAATACAAGAGCCAGAAGGATCCGAGAGGCCCTTTGTTCCACAGGCACACCTCTGGAGTTCATCATTAGACCTTAGAAGGGGTAAGAGGTAAAGCTGCCTTCTGTCTCCGCTCTGGGCTCCTTGAGAGGAGGCTCACTTTGGTTTACCAAGATGTTGCTGAAATGTGATCACTGGGTACTGGATACACAGTGACTCAGTTTCCAGCTATATGGATCCAGAACATTTGGCCATCAGTAGCTATGCCTGCCACCGAGGGAATGCAGGCCACTCCAACCCCTCTGAGTGGAGAATGTAGACATACAATTGAAGGTCACCATCAGTATCCTTCATTCTAATCTACACACACACACACACACACACACACACGCATTTTCCCAAGCACACACATCTCTGTCCTGACATCTTAGCCAAGTTTTCAACACTTCAGGACACTAATCATACCCCAAAGCAATACATCTCTAAAAGGGGACGTCCATTAATCTAGGCAATTGGTCATTGTTCTAGGAGAGTGTTAAGAGCAAGAGGTATCCCATAATATCCACTGTAGGATCACTGAGCCTGTTTGCCTAAACATTGCCATGGTGCTGTGTACATAGGTCAGCTTTCACTGTGACTCATAACCCCCAACTTGACAGAGAATACCTATTTGGTCAAAGTTAGGTACTAGCCATCGAGCATGCATGTACAGTATGGTTAGATGGAAACCTGACAGTCATTCCTCTTCATGGGAATGCTTTAGATTGGGGAGGATTCTCTCCTCTCCTCTCCTCTCCTCTCCTCTCCTCTCCTCTCCTCTCCTCTCCTCTCCTCTCCTCTTCCCTTTCTCCTCTTTCCCTCTTCTCTCTCTCCCTCTCCTTCCCCCTCTCTCCCTCTCCCTCCCCCTCTCCTCTCTTCTCTCTCCCCCTCTCTCCTCTGTCTCATTCTTTTTGTGTGTCTGTTCCTCAGCTTTAGAATGAAAGAATAAGGAAGACTAATAGCTCTGAGAATAGTCTGCAGGAAGTGCATGTGCCTACCACTCACAGGACTTAGGGCAGGCAGAAGGCAGAAAAAGGCTTGTCCTGGCCCATGAATCAGATCCTCCCTGCCCATGGAGCAAAGACTCCATAAAAGAGCTTCTGAGTAACCCGGAAGGAAAAGCCAGGACCATACCTCGCCCCAAATGGGAAATAATGTATGTACTTGTCCAGAGAGTAGGTGAGAGCTATCTCAGGCTTAGTGTCCTCACCTGCAGACCAGAGCACTTCTGAAGACCATGGTTCATATCAGGACCACTTGGGGAACCAACAGACTTCACACAGAAGGCATTCTGCATGTCCTGTGTGGAAGAGCACAGGGACTTGAACCAATGAATTAATGAGCAAATTAATGAGTGAACAACTCTAGGTTTCTACATATGGGAGGCTGTATCTCTAAGTTCCCAGTTCCCAGCCTAGAGCCAAGCTTCTTCCAAGCCCCAGTAGCCATCCAACTCTGGGGAAATGAAGAATGAACAAGGAACTACTACACTGACCCACATAGGCACCTCAATAAGCAACAGAGCAAATTGTAGGGTCTAGGGTATAGATGCAATGGGTTGACATCTGAGAACTGGGGGAATAGAGAGAGCATTTGAATATTTGAGAATAAGGACACAACCACATATGATGTAGCTCCCTCTGGTCCCATTTTGGAGCAAGAAGACTCATTTGAAAGATTATCCCTTTGGAGCAGCTGTGTGTTCTGTGGCCTGACGTGGAGCCAAGTAAATTAGTATTTAGGGATACTGCATCAATAAGAGCGACCTTACTTTAATGAGCTCAGTTAAGTCACCAGTTGCCTGCCATATCACACTGCCACACATCCCTGTGCAACCTCTACAGGCTGCTGATCTCAGAAGAACTGAAGCACCTGCGAGAAACCCAGGGCATCCGTGGAGAGAACGGTTTCTTACAAGAATGGTTAAACTCAACTTTTGGAAATGAACTTGCTGCTTCTCGGACTTTCGTCCCAAGCTCTGCTGGCTGACAGCTCAGTGTGTCCCTCGGTGATACCCATGATGCGTTTGGCTAGCTCTTGGCCTCCAGTCCTATTTGTAACTTGAAGCGAGGATAGATGACCAGAGCCAGACAGCAAGGAGCCTGTAGGCTTAATGGGAGCCTCCCACCTCGACTTGACACCCCAGGGTGTTGAGGTGAAGGAGAAGTGCTGCAATTTTGCAGAGCTCTGCCTCCAAGAGACTTCTCAAAGCCGAGGAGAAGGCCAAGCCCAGGATTGACTTTTGGAACCTTTGGGAAGCGTACAGATAAGTGCCCGCAGCTCGTTGTTCCCAGGAAAGGTGAGGTGTTTGATCAAGTAGCCGGTGAAAGGCAGGTTCTTAGCACTTTGTGGGACTTATTGGAAAAGCAAACAAACACTTGGCGCATAGTTAGAACTCAGTAAGCCTTGCTGAGGGAAGCCACTGTCACCTGCTTCTTCCCCCTTTCTGCCTTATCATTATACCAAAGAAATCAGTCAGAGTGGTGTGTGATTGGGGCAATAACCTTGACTTGATTTTGAAATTTATAATTAAAGTTACACTGAGTTGATCTGGTTTTTTTAAAACCAGGTTGGTACAGGTAATGCATTCAAGAAATTCCATCAGGAGAAATGGCTCAACCGTTAAGAACATTTACTGTTATTACAGAGGACCCAAGTTCAGACCCACATCAGGGTCTGGCAGTTCACAAATGCATATAACTCCAGTTCCAAGGGATTCAATCCCCTCTTCTGGGTTCCATAGGCACCCACACCCATGCCATGCGTGCATGTGCACACACATGCACATGCGAGCACACACACACACACACACACACACACACACACTCACACAGAGATACACAAATAGAAATGAAAAGTTTTAAACAGAAGTCATATCACTGGTTAGAACTGAAGGGAGTCCAGAAGTGGGCAAGTGCTGTGTTTCAAGTTGAGGTGTATGAACAAGGTGAGGCTCACGAAGCCAGCCCGTTACTCATACCGTGAAAGGGGTGTGCTGTATCAGTAAAAGAGCTGGACCTGCTGAGCTGACCATTCCAAGAGGATTCAATCAAGGAACGGAGTTTGCAGTGGGCTCCAAATGTCTGGAGCCCCCAAAATCTAGCCTTGAAAATAGCTAAGTGCAAATGTGATTAACCTTCCCCTTGGAGGAGTCTTTGAGCTTCTGGTACTTTCTGACCCTGCCCAGGCAGAGTAGACTCCAGGGCTGTAGACTTATCCTCATATGCACTAAGGAATTGCATACAATCACAAGTGTGAATTTATGTTCAGACTTAAGTTTCAAAGTTCAAAAGCTGCTCTCCTGAATTCTCTGCTATTGACATCATCAGAACCAGGTTTGCTTTATTAATACTGTAGAAGGAGTGTGGTTTGGGCACTCCAGAGGCCTCAGTACTGCCTGGTATATGCTGGATACCTTAGATATGTTGCTATCTTCATCTGGGAGTCCTGTTATCAAGACACTGCTTGTGGTCCAAGAATGGTACTATTATGTGCTGGAGACAGCCAGGGACTAAGACTCTACCTTGCAGGCATCTCCATGGAAGATCAACACCTCAGCCAAGAACTTCCAAACCATGCAGTCTATGCCAGGATAGGAACACACCAACCTTGCCAAGGGACTGCCCAGGGAATCCTTCCAATTCTCAAACCTGTTCATATTACAAGGAGAAAAGTGATAATAGGAATTATCAAGTTAAAAATATTATGTTGGGTAGATACATGTACATATATATTTTGAACAGTAAGAGGCTGGAGTGTAAACAGCTCAGTGGTAGAATGTGTGCCTAGCACATGTTAAGGCCCTGGGTTTAATCCCAGCACCATACATACTCAAAGAAATTATCTGAACAAACACTTACACAGAACATATTCTGTCTCTGGCATTGTTCAAGAAGTTGTCAAATTTCGAGTTAACTTAATCCTGATAATCACTGATATTGATTTGATTGCCATTTCACAGATAAGGAACCATGCCCTCAATTAGATCAGTGGGTGGTTGGCAAGTCTGTTCTGCCTCACCATCTAGGTGCCTCCAACTATTCCAAAGCTTCCCAACTTAGTGTAGAAGGGATCAACAGGGACTCTGGGCAGGTGACTGAAGGAAGTCCTCACCGTGGTATCCACACAAGGTGCAGGTGCCCATACCTCTCAGGAAGTGTCTTGTAGTCCTCCTGGGAGATGCTTACCTCCATCAATAATAATGACAAACATTAATCACCAGTGAGGATACAAGCACCAGTAATAATCCATCATCCATCCATACACAGGTTACACCAGCAAAGTAATTAAAAGCAACATGTCAACATGAGCTAAAAAGAACTGCAGAGGCTACATTTTAACCTAAGAAGCAAGAAGAGTGGTTGACTGGATGTCTGCAGCACCTCCCCTCAAGGTTAACTTAGCAATAATAACAACAACAACAATAATAATAATAATAACGTTCTCAGACGTTTCTCAGTGGCCGTGATCCCACCAAGGACTCTTGCTTTAGTGACCAATGCCGGGAGCCCACATGCCATCCTACCTGAGGGGCACATGCAGAGCACAGGGCAGCTGGGAGAAACCTGAAAAGGCCAATGCCAGATGGTTCTATCCTGAGTTAGAATTCTGACTCTTTACTTTTGGAACCGGGGACATTTAATTAAACACAGAGCCTTCCATTGATCCAGATAAACTATGGATTCTAATATCAACTTCTAGATACTAGAGTCATGGAGCTGAATGTGCGGCTTAGTCAAGTAGGGTAGTTTCCTAATACTCTAAAATCAACTTCAAGATATTACAATCATAGAGGTAAGTGTACAGCTTACTTAAGTAGGGTACTTTCCTAACATCATTCATGAGCCTGGGTTTGCTCTCCAACAAAACACACACACACACACACACACATCCTAATGTGCACATAACAGAGGGCAAAAATGAATGCTTCCACCCCCTCTAATAAGGAAAAAATGGGCATACCCCTTTGTCTCACTAGCAGTGAGATGACTGAATGTTCCTTGGAACCTATTCTTCTTTTCTTGTCTGTCCTGTCAGGACCCTGCTAAGCCAGAGTTACAGAAAAATAACAATAAGTTCATTTGGTGTGGATGTGTCCACTCCACCTTCAGAAAAAAATACTGGTTACTTTTATGACAAAAACTTAACCTACTGAGATCCTCAAAATCTTTGTTTCCAAATCTGAACTGCTCTCCTTTCTTTTTTCTTTCTTTTCTTTTTTTTTTTTGGTTTGTTTGTGGTTATTATTATTTATTAACTTATTTATTTTGAAACCAGGTCTCACACTGTAGCCTAGTCTGGTCTGGAATTCACTGGAGAGCCAATTTCAGCCTCAAACTCATGGCAATTCTCCTAGGGCTAGAATATCAGACGTGAGTCCCCACAATCCCCTTCCACTGCAAGTCCAAGGTGGTCTCTGACAGACTTAAAGATACACAGAAGAAGTCAGCACCCACACACCACATTTCTCTTTGTGTGTTGCTCACACTGCTAACAAGTCCTTTTTGTGGGTCAGGGGTCAACAAACTTTGATGTCAATAGCCGGTAAGTAAATATTTTAAGCTTTCAAGCCACATCATTCAGCTCAACTGCTGTAGGTCAGAGCAACCACATTCACGTCAATGAGCAGGTGTGGCTATGTCCCAGGAAGGATTTTCATGGACCCAGAGACCTGCACCTGCCACACTAAGCAAGCACTCAACACTGAGCTACGGCCAGAGCCTCTCCTAATAAAGTTTTATTTATAAAAGCAGACAGTAGTTTGTAAGACCCCCTGGTCTGAGATGCAGCTTCCTCAAAGTCAAGACCTGTGTCTTGCTAATTCTTGTATCTCCAGCTTCCAATTGGTGCATCATAGATGTTATTTAAATGATTAAGAGATGAATGGAGTAAAGGTCTTAGCTCAGTAGTGATGATTGGCTAGGGAAACTCTCACAACGCCCCTCCCCTAGATGGAGAGGTACTCAGCAACTCATGGTTGCTGAGAGATGAGACACCACCACTCTCCACCCCCACTTAGATTACCCACTTCCAGGGAGCTAGCCCTAAACACATACACATACGAGTAACAATAAATGGACTCAGAAGACTATATCTACATATACATGTGTGAATGAGATACATATGTACATACATTTACATCAAGAATAATTAGAAAGATGAAATCGTGAATTTAAGATGGGGTAGGGGGACAGGGGAAGAGTTGGAAGGGAAGAGAAATGCAATTCTCATGTATAAAACTCTTTTTAAAAATTGAAATATATATATATATATATATATATATATATATATATATATTATTATTATTATTATTATTATTATATTTCAACCCATGGTAAATATTACTCACTGATTAAAGTTAAACCCAGAAAGAAAGAAAAGAAAAAAGAAAAATAGTGAAAAATAAAAACCTGGGCTAAACCATTAAACAAAGACTCGTCTAGAAGAAAAGAGGCTCAGAACCTGAGTTTCTCTGAAGATCTGCATCATGGTTCTACAGTTTCAGAGGAAATGCAAGGTGCCCTGCTTGGTCGGAATTTCATGAACTCAATAGGTATTTAATGTGACCATGTTCCATGTAATTACTGGGACACACTAATTTTGAGAACTTATTTACTTATATGTTTGTCTGTGTGAGCAGGCACATGTACATACATGTGTAGCTATATGTGCATTGTATACTTGCCTATGGAGGGCAGAAGGCAACCTGGGATGTGGTCCTTCAGGAGTTGCCCATCCTATCTTTTGAGATAGAGCACTTAGCTGGGACCCAGGACTTGCTTATTCAGCTGCCCTGGCTAGCTACTGAGCCCGAGGGATCCTCTTTTCTCCAGCTCCCCAGCGCTGGGATAGTGCCAGGATTACAAATACACACCACCATACCTGGCTTTTTACATTAGTGTGGGGATCAAACTCAGGCCTTCATGTTTGCATGCTAAGCACTTTACTGACCAAGCCATCGCCCCAGCCCCAGGACAACTTATTCTAAAAAGAAAATATCCATTGTTTCTCTGAAATACTGTTGCCCTTGGTATTTATTTCCTAACCCTGGCTATGGCAGTTAGGCATCGACTTCTCTGTTCTACTTTCTCTTCCCAACCTTCTTCCAGAAGAAGAAGACGCTCCTTGGCTCCACAGAAGATTTGAACTAGTGTGACCCTGCTGGGTCATCCTCTCCCAGACCCTAAAGAAGGGAAACACCTCCTTCCCCCCCATACCAAGCCCCATAGCTGCTGGAACTGGGAATTTAATTAACAAAACACTAGCATGTAATTTCAGGGGGGAGGGGAAGAAGTTATCACAAAGTTAATAAAAGAAGTATTTTAATGACAGCATTCAGCAAGTTGTGACCATGCTTACGCATTTTGGGGGGTCAAGGGTGGGAGGCTGCATCTGAACCCACCAGGATCCCTAGAGCAGTGAAGAGATCCATGGGCAGAAGGAGAAACATGATGTCCAATGCATCCCAGCTTCCATCTTTGAGACCTTGGGATCTGGTGTCTGAAAGCACTCCAGGAGCCATGTCCTTCCCCTCCTATGACTTGGAGAGAGGTTCTTGTATTCCCAGCCATGCCCTACAGAGGTGCATGAACCCCAAACCTAACCTGCAGGGCTTCCATTTGTCACACTAGGGGTGAAGGGCCTGGGGTTTCTTGTGAACCTCTGGCTTCCTGTCTCTTATCACCCCACAGTAGCACCTTCTTTCCTTTTCTTCCCTCAAATATACCAAAAAAAAACAGCTTAAGCCATGAGTTTGGGGGTCAAGAAAGGTCAGGGAAAGAGATGGTTGCCAAATTAAGGTGGTGGAGAAGCCGTAGCAGTTACAAGATTGAATGAGCTCTACTGGCAGGGTCCCTTCTGTGGTGAGCTAATTCCATGTCCCCCAGTGGTGACAAAGGGTTATCCTGGGTGTACAAAGCAGTGGCCTCCACACTTTTTTGGACCTACAGAACTGAGGGCCATGGCTCCTTGGTATTAACAAGAAGCAGGGACAACAATGGAATTGTTTTACCCAGTAACATGGTCTCACTTTACAAATGTCCGTGTGTCCTGGGGACAAGATAGGATGAAGGAAAAAACAGTAGGAAAGCCTGAGGACCCAGCTTGGGCCATGGCCATGGTAGAATGGAAGATGCGGGAGACTACCGCTGAAAAGAGAACAAGAGGTGTTACTCAGGGCTCTTTCCAGCTTCTTCCACATGAGCTTCTACTATGTGAGGCTCTGTCCACTCAGAGCCCTATGAGCAGCTAATGAAAGCTAGTAAGAAACCCCCGAGGGGACACAGGTGTTCAGGTGTCATCTGGGAGTGAGCTAAATTGTTTATTCTTCATGACCCTATCACAAATACCTGGTAGAAGCAACTGAAGGGAAGGGAGGTTCTTCTGGCTCATGGTTTATAGAAGGAACAGTCCTTCTTGGCAGAGTTCGTAGTAGTAAGAAAGTGTGACCTAGATGCCCCCCAGCTTGGAGGGTCTTGAAACAGAGATGGGACTGGAAGGAAGCTGGGTCAGGCTGTAACTCTCAAAGGCCAGCCCCTTAGTGACCCATCTCTGCGTACCATGCCTCACCTCAGGAGTTTCTCTAACCTTCCAAAATGGCTCCTCCAGCTGTAACCAGATATCCAAAGCAGGAGCCTTTGAAGGGACATTTCTGATCCTAAGCACAACAGGAGGTGAGAAGACAAGGAAATTATATGATATGGGGTTAACATTCCATGCTCCAGCAAAGATGGACCTCATACGATAATATAATAAGAGAGACCTCATATATGTCAATATGCACAATTGTGTTCCTCTTTGTATCCTGGGGTGTGAATGAGAATGGCCCTATGGGCTCACTTGCATGCTGGGTCCTCTTGTAGTGGACCTGTTTGGGAAGAATTGGGAGGTGTGGTTTTGTTAAGGAAGTAGGTCACTAGGGTAGGCTTTAAGGTTTCAAAAACAAAAACAAAAACAAAAACAAAAACAAAAACAAAAACAAAAACTGATGCTATTCCCAGTGTGTTCTCTGCCTCCCATTGGTGAATTCAGTGTAAGAATTTACACTGCCTTTGCTGAGACACGATGCCTTTGCTCTGCCATCACAGATAATAATTCTGAAACCTTAAGCCTAGTTAAATACTTTGTATTATAAGTTGCCTTGGTCAGGGTGTTTTATCAGCAATAGAGAAATAAGTAATACATGCTCATTTAAAAGATTAGATTTATGGAAACATAGACATTGGGTTTCTGGAGCTGGGTATGGTGGCACACAGCTGTAATCCTAGCACTTGGGAGGCTGAAGAAGGGGGATTATTAGTTCAGGACCAGCAGGGTTGCAAAGCCAGATGGAGTCTCAAAGCTGTGGCAAATCAAAACAACAGCTAAGTACAAGGTGGGATGCTGTATGTACATGAACTCCAGATGGACACACATCAAAGTCACAAACAGTTCAGATTCTCTCCTCTGAACACTTTCTCACCAAGTCACACTCTCCTCCAATGAGTGACTAAATATAGGAGCTGGTGAGATGGCTCAGTAGGTAGGGAAACTTGTTGCCAAGCCGGAACCATGTGAGTTTAATCTCCCAAACCCACATGGCCGAAGGAGAGAAGTGACTCCCAAAAGTGGTCCAATAACTTCTACATGCCCACCATAGCCTGTGTACGCTCACACGTGTGTTCTCTAACAAGCATGCATATGCACGTGTGAGTGAGCACACACATACACACACACTAATGAAATAAGTAAACATTTAAAAAGAGGTTCTCAGAACATATCAACATCTCCTTACATCCAGGTCAGAGTGCAGCCAAGTAGATCCAACCGGCAAAGGAAGATGAGCTCGCCCAACAAACTCCCCAGGAAAGGGAAAAAAACGCAAGCTATGCAGCCCGGATGCCAGCCTACCATGAGGCATGGCAATGGGTCGGTTGGCGAGCGTGCTGAAGATCACATAACGTGGCCCTGGCACCTGACTCCACATGGCACCATGACAAATCAAACAGGAGATGGCCAGGATGGCTCACTACAGCCTGCACTGCCGGGAACCCAACTCTCCCTGGAATGCTTGAGTTTGTTTAAAAGGAAAGGAGATCAAGCCAGGCTCTCAGCAAAATGCATCGCTTAGCCTTGTGTTAGTTATACTCTTCGAATTGCTGTGACAACATGTGACAAAATACCACTTAAAGAAAAAAGCGGGATTGGGTTCACAGTTCAAGGGTATATAGGCCACCCTGGAGGGCAGGGCAGGGCATGGTGGCCGAAGCTTTGGGCAGCTGGTCGCATGGCATCCGCAGTTGAGAAGCAGGAAGAAATGACTGTTGGTGCTCAGCTTGCTTTCCCTCTTCCGTGGAGTCTGGCTCCCCAGCCCGTTTTCATAGTGTTGTGCCCACTCGGGGTGGGTCTCAAAGACATGATAATGCAGAAAATCTATCACAGGCAGGCCCAGAGATTTGTCTCCTGGGTGATTCCAGATCTTATTAAGTTGACAGTATTAACCATTACGAGCCTTAGGAGATAAGTCCTGCCTGAGGGGTGGCTCTGCAGACAGTTCAGAGGATATACACAAAGGCTAGACAAGAAGCCCGTGCTCTCACTTAGCCTCTGGGTCAGGTGCAGTGCTTTCTGCCTGGGAGTTTTCTTTCAAAGTAGAGAAGATGACTTAGAGATACAAACACTTAATTATGCCATTGGAGGAAAATGGTAGGTGTCCCAGGGTGGGGTAATTTAAGCACCTCCCTAAATGTCCCTTTCACTTCTGCTCATGGTCACAAAATGGCCACTGGAGCTCCAGATACCAAACCCTATGTGAAGCGAATGTTGTTTGTTTAGCTCGATACCTAATGAATCAAACAGCTGAGAGCCCCGCCTGCTTGAAGGCTGGAGTCTATCTGTGGTTCAGACATGGTCCTGGAGAATGCCCATCTACATGGCTCCAGTGTCTCTATTTCTGAAGAACTTGGAGCAAGTCAGCCCTCCTATACTGGCAGGTTTTGTGTGTCAACTTGACACAAGCTGGAGTTATCACAGAGGAAGGAGCCTCCCTTGAGGAAATGCCTCCATGAGATCCAGCTATAAGGCATTCTTTCAATTAGTGTTCAAAGGTAGGAGGGCCCATTGTGGGTGGTGCCATCCCTAGGCTGGTAGTCTTGGGTTCTAGAAGAAAGCAAGCTGAGCAAGTCAGGGGAAGCAAGCCAGTAAAGAGCATCCCTCCATGGCCTCTGCATCAGCTCCTGCTTCTTGACCTGCTTGAGTTCCAGTCCTGACTTCCTTTGGTGATGCACAGCAATGTGGAAGTGTAAGCTAAATAAACCCTTTCCTCCCCAACTTGCTTCTGGTCATGATGTTTGTGCAGAAATAGAAACCCTGACTAAGACACAACCCATGTTTTCTCTTCTCTCTCTCTCTCTCTCTCTCTCTCTCTCTCTCTCTCTCTCTCTCTCTCTGTGTGTGTGTGTGTGTGTGTGTGTGTGTGTGTGTGTGTACATGCTCTTGTGCGTGTGTGCATGTGCATGTGTGTGAAGGTCAGTCAGATCAGGTGTCTTCTCCAAAGACTCTCATCTTTTTCTTGATGAATCTACAGTTCCCTGATTTGGCTATAGTGGGTAGCCAGCAAATTCCAGTATTGGGGATTGAACTCAGGACATCACACCTGCACAGCAAGAACTTTAGTTCTCATCACCCCCCCCAACCCATGACCCTTTATGCTCACTGGTAATTCTAAAGCTGGTTTATCCAAAATTCCTTTTCTTCAGCATTCATCTTCCTGACAGTGGAGGCTCCTCACCATGTCTCCTGTTCCTATCTCCTTGTCTCAACCCTAATCAAACTATCACCTAGAACAGGATGAACAGTAGCTGACATACAGTCAACAATCAGCTCCAGCTCACGGGTGTTGGCATCTGAAACATGTGGCTCACAGAAGACCCTCCTCTTGAAAGAAATTCCAAGTGGATGTCTTGGCTTCGCGCTCACTTGGTCATCCAAGAAGTAGGTCAGTCTCCCTCCTCCCTGCGTGCCCTTCAAAGCTAGTTAGATAGGTGTTCGTATGGATGCGGCCTGAGATGCTCCACTCAAAGCTAGTTAGATAGCTGTTCGTATGGATGCGACCTGAGATTCTCCACTCAAAGCTAGTTAGATAGGTGTTCATATGGATGCGACCTGAGATTCTCCACTCAAAGCTAGTTAGATAGGTGTTCATATGGATGCGGCCTGAGATGCTCCACTCAAAGCTAGTTAGATAGGTGTTCGTATGGATGGGACCTGAGATTCTCCACTCAACAGTCATTGAGTTCAGGTCCTGGACACTTGTCATCCCAGCTTGCCTTCCTGAGGAGAGAGGTGGCACTTGTCTCAGATGCTAAAGAATAGAACTAGCATTCAGAGAGGTTGAGTCTCAGCCGAGGCTACTCTGCTAATGGCCAAAACCATGGTGTTTTGATCTCTACATTTTATTTCCCTTATCCATCTTGTCTGTCTCACAGGGAGCTAAGAGCAAAGGACAAGGGATTGGTATATTGTCACCCCCTCACAGTTATTTAAATATCAACATAGCTTCTTTGAAGCAGTGGGCAAAAGAGTTTTAGCCATTCATTCAACAAGTGCACTTTATTAATTCAGCAAATGCAAGCTTCATTAATTCACCAAACGAACTATTCCTTCAACAAGGACATTTCATTCACTCAACAAACACACTATCATATGCCAAGAGCTGGAAGTTTGATGTTGGAGACTACAAGCAACAATTCAGTTTCAACCTTCCAGGACCTCACAATTAACAGAGGTCAGGTCAGCCAAAGGTAAATGGCTAGATAGCTCAATAGAAGCAGACGTGGTAGCAGACAGGCAGGCATGGTGACTAGAGCTGGAAGCTGAGAGCCGAAAAGCTCCCATCTCAAACCACAAACAGAGAGCTGAGAGAGTGAACTGGGGTTAGTGGAGGCTTTTAAACCTCAAAGCCCTCCCCCAGTGATACACTTCTTCCAGTAGGGCCACACATCTTAAGATCCCCCAAAACAATATCGACAAGTTGGGGACCAAGTATTCAAATGCCTGAGAATGGGGGGGACATGTCAGTCAAAACACCACAGTGAGTGTGGTTGTGTAGAAGCCATGACATACACGTGGAGGTCAAAGGACAACTTCAGGTGTTGGTCGTACCTTCCACTTTGGTTAACAACAGGTCTCTTTTTGTTCTCTTCTATTTCTGCCAGGCTAGCTGGCCCATGAGCTTCTTTGGGGACTTTCTGGACTGGTGGCAAGAGAAGGTCCTTTCCAAGCAAAAGGTATTGTTATGGAAATGTTGAGTCTCTGTAAATAGCAACAGACTTGGACTGGAGAGAGAGGCTGCAATGATTTGATATGTCTTGTTGCTGTGCCGGACAAACACTCCCTCCTGACTTCACACCACTCTGCCAAGTCGCAAAATTCCCCCTCTCCCTCCTGCATCAGGCCCAAAGGCCAGCCCTCCAGAGGGTACCCAGTAAGGAGGTGTGGGGACCTGGCTCAGCGTGGATAGGTTGACCATGAGAGAAGCAGCCAAGAAGAAGAAGAGGGAGATGAAGTGACAGGATGAGGTTAGCAGCCCTTTGGTTGGTGTCATTTTGGGCATGTCATTAGCATGCTCTGGTCAATGTTTCCATTGCTCAGCACCTTGGAAATACTCCTTCTGCTCCTTTGCTGTTGAGTGAGCAGAGTCCTGCAGGTTTGGGGCTATTGGAACAAGGCCATGAAACAACCAGAGATGGACCCTCCTTGTTCTATGTGCTTGGCTTAGGAGACCACTCACAGTGAGAGTCCCACCTCTGAGATGGGCCTGCATCTCTAACTTCAGGTTCATCTCGTTGACTCATGGACTCTTCATTCTCAAAGTTAGGCCTTGTGGCTTTGTTCCATGCTGCAACATCCCAGAGGAGTCCAGTGGATTCTAAAGCTACCAGTTCCTTGAGCATAACCGGAAGGCTGGCCATATCTCTTCAAGACGCCATCCCACTCTTAGGCCCCCAGTTCATCTAAACCTCCACCACTGACATTTCAAGCCCAGGGCCTCTGACACATTGTGCTATCTTTCCAGCTCTTTCTCTCTGCCCATTTTCTCACCTCATCACAACGTCCAGATTCAGGACGCCACCCTTCACTTACAGGGTGTCACCTCTTCCCTAGTGCCATGTTCTTCTCGCAAGGCCCATTTGGCCCTGACCACCCTTGTGCCAATAAACCCTGCAACATTGCCTTCTTCTGCTCTGCCTACATATCAGGATACCTAGAGCCTGAGGACCACAAGGCCATGACCACACTCAGGCCCCACACGTGAACAGAATGATAGAACCAGTCTGAAGACTCACCAATACTTCTACAACTTTCTTGGGTCCCAGTGTTTGAAGAAAAACATATTACTAACTGGGCTATTTACTTCCCTAGAGCCTTGCCTTAGGTTTCTTTGTTTGTTTTGTTGTTTTAAGATTTATTATTATCAATGTGTGTGTGTGTGTGTGTGTGTGTGTGTGTGTGTGTGTGTGTGTAGGTGCTTGTGAAGGCCAGCCCACTGACCTGGGTACTTTGGACCAAATTCGGGTCCTCTATAAGAGCAAGGTGTTCTCTTAACTGCTGAATCACCTCTCCAGGATCCTGGAGTTGTGATCACTATTACAAAACACCTCAGGAAAATAATAATAGGGGGAAAATGGCTCATAATTTCAGTCTATCATGGCAGGCAGGGCATAGCAGAGTAAAAACAATTTACATCATGGTGGCTTGGGAGCAGAGACCAAGAGGTTGCTGTGTGTAGGGGAGGAAAGGGCCAAGACTATATATAGTGTTAAGGTCAGACTCTTCCCCCTTCTCCATCAGTACGATAAGTCATAACCTCCCTTCACATCTAAGCTCAAGCCACTCATTCTTTTGAAAAGTAAGTGTGTGTGTGTTTCCTGCATAAGTATTTCCTTATGTTTGTCTATGTGTGTACAGCTGCATGTGTACTTGTGTGTGTGTGTGCATGTAGAGGTCAGAGGTCAAGATTGGCATCTTCCTCTACCACTCCCTATGTTGTTTTTTGAGACAGGGTCTCTCCTCAATACTGGAACTCACCAATTAGGCAGTACTAGCTGGCCAGCAAACCTCAGTGTTGCTCCTGCCTCCACCTCCCCAGAGCTAGGATTGCAAGCAGATGCTAGGGCTCCAAGCTCAAGTGCAAAGCCAACGCCTTATAGACTTGTAGCAATTTCCTCTGTTGAAACATTCCATCCTGGAGTGCAGTTTTTTTTAGGACTCAGGGATTTCTAAAGGGGAGATGTCCTGGTTAGGTTTCCATTGCTATCATAAACATCATAACCAGAACAAGCTTTTGGAGGAAAGGGTTTATTTGGCTTACAGGTTAACAGTCCATGTCCATCATGTTTGAGTAAAGCAAGAACTTGAGTGTTGGATGGGGTGGGGGAAGCTGGAGGGAGAAACTGAGGCAGAGACCATGGGGGTATGCTGCTTACTAGCCTGCTCTTCCCAGTTCACTCAGCCTGCATGCAGGGCCACCTGCTAAGGGATGGCACCATCCATGGTGGGATAGATCCTCCCCTGTCAATCATAAATCAAGGAAATGGCCCCACAGACGTGCAATCTGATAGAGACATTTGTTCATCTGAGATTCCTTCTTCCCAAAAGACCCTAGCTTGCATCAAGTTGACAAAAAATATATAAGTAAATAAATAATAAAAGAACTAGAACCGAGGGTAATTAAGACATGGGAATGGAGCAGCTCATAATTCAGGAAGTCCTCAAAAATGACCAGATGACAGGGCCCTTCCTTCCCTTAAGCTTATGTAACCAGAAAGTAACCAGAAAGAACTGCCGAGGAGATCAGTTTAGCACAGCTGCTTAGAAGAGATACCCTCTAACCTATCAAGCCTCCTGTAAGTCATGCAGTGAGCTCCAAAATCCCAGTTTTCGTGAGCTGCCACCCGCATTAGTGATAGCTACTGGTCATCCAGCTGTCTTTGACTCATTTGATTCATAATCAAACCCAACCCAAAGTCCTGTAAGTGTCCTCAGTAAATCTCACTGACCCACAAAGGCGACTTCAGGGTGTTGTTACTTTGGTCTGTTGTCAGTTCTCTTTCTAGGATGAGTAGATGTTCATCTCTCCCCCACCCCACCCCGAATCATACACCACATGGCCACATCTGCAGCCCATAGGCCAGTCACTCTTATCTTTTCTCCCATGTTCTCCTACATAAAGATGCCAATATTCCATACACTTTTTATTTTCTCTCTTACACATTTATTAACCTTTTGTTCTTTCTGAATAACAAATCGCCCCTCCCCCCGAAGTGAGCTTACATTTAAGTATTTAAGTAATTGACCCTGTCACCTTTCAATGACACCTTTACATTGTGTACTCCCCCCACACACCCACACACACTTCTCTACACTAAAACAGCCTTCTCTGAGGCCACACGCAGCCCCCAGCTTCCCAGTAAGGATATCCAAATCGTCTTTTTCTGACATTTTCCCCATGTTACTCACAGCATCGTTCTTTAACACAAAGCCTTCTGTGCTCCCCTGATCACACTCCACCTCCTCTAATTGCTCTTTCTTGACCTCTTATGCTGTCCATCTCTCCAATACTGATGTCCAGCACTAGGCTTTCCTATCCTTCTGTGTCCCTTTCACGGTAGCACAGCACTGCCCAGAAGAGTAAGCATCACTCATAAGCTAATGGCCCCCTTTAGCTGCTTCTGTACTCCAAACTCACTGAGCCAAGGGCCAGCAGGGTGCTTATCCTGCCTACTCTTGGACCTCCAGCAAGGCTGTTAGATGCAAACATGTCTGAAGCATCTATCTCTGTTTTACTCTTTCTAACCACTCATCCTTTCAGATCTCCCTTCCTCATACTAGAGCTTCCATGCATCCTTTATGCATGGCCATAGACCTAGCTCCCAACACTACCCTTTCTGTCCACCACCCACTCATATGAAATTCAGTCTAGCTACCCTCCTGTATCTCTCTTCCACTGCTGCTACTGTCCTGTCCCAGTGCATGCTGCTGGCCCTACCTTCTCTGCCAGGAACTTTGCAAATACCCCTTAACTGCTCCTCCTGATTCCAACAGAGCATCCTCTGCATGGCATCCAGGACATCTTTCCAAAATGCAAACACCCCAGGTACCTTAAATTACCCCCTGGCCCCTTATTGCTAAGTGGATAAGACGGCCCCTTCTTTGTATAGCACAGAAGGCTTTTTTCTGAAATTGGCCCCTTCATTCCTATCCAGTTCATTTCTCTTCCTGGTCTCTTTTGTACAAAACGCTTCACCGTGATCCATGAGTACTGACTATTGTGGGATGGCCTGTGCTCTAAAGACATTTGTGTGTATGTGTGGCTTTCCATTTGTCTAAAGTAGCTCTTTATCTTGTTCCTATCCTATCTGGTAAGTCTCAGCTCAAGCACCTGGCTTCTTAGGAAATTTCCCCTGACCACCATGGGCAGTTCTGAAGGTCTTTGTTCTTATTTCTTTATGTGCTAAGAGCCATCAAACCATTCGCTGCAGTGAGCTCTGCAATGTGTCTCGGCTACTTACCGTCTCTGCTCATCCATGCTCCAAAGACAAAACCACATTCTTTCACCTTATGTTCCAGATCCACCAAGTACTCAAGAAATTATTATGAATGAATGAATGAATGAATGAATGAATGAAATTAAAGAAAAAGCAAGAACTCCAGTCCCCATATTTATTTGTTTTATTTTATTGTGAGATTGTGTGGTACAGATCTATGTATGTGCATGTGTATGCTCCTGTAGGCAAGAGGTCAAGAGGTTGACATTAGGTGTTTTATTTGGTTGCTATATACCTTATTGGGATGTGCATGTGTATGCATGTGATGTATGTGTATGTGCATGCATGTAGAGGCCAGAGGTTGACTTTAGGTGTTTTCTTCATTTGCTTTCCACCTTACTGGGGTGTGTATGTATGTATATGTGATGTGTGTACATGTGTGTGCTAGTATGTAGAGGTGAGTGGTTAACAGTGAGCATCTTCTTTAATCGTTCTCTATCTTACTTTTTGGGGCAGGGTTTCTTGTGTCTGACAAGCTGAGCTTTCTGCTAGCTGAGCCCATCTCCCCAGACTCCAATAGACTTTGGATTTGTCTTTCCCTAGAAACTTTCCCATGTGGTTCCAGGACCTTCAGTGTTCCTCATTCAGGCACAAGGAAGGATCTGGCCACTGTAACAAAAGGCTCCTGGGGAGAATGTCAACATATGAGTGAGATGACTATCACTGTTCCTTCAGCACCACAGACATGTGGCTGACAAAAACTGTATAAAGAGAGATAGAAAGGAAACCTCCAGATGGACACAGGAATGCCACAAGGTCAAAGCAAGGCCACTGCACGTCCTGTTTCTGCTGCATCCATTCTGACCTGAGTCCTTCTTCCAGATCAGCCCTTCACATGGTGCAGTAATATCGCAGTCAGAGAGAGAGATGACTCCTCCTACCAGAGTTCTTGGGGGCATGGACTCATCCCAGCTTCCTCATTCCCTGCCACCAGGTGAGATTCCAAAGAATTAGCTCATGAGAAGGGGGGCTCAGCCAGAGCACCAGCCAAACCACCGTACCAGTGCAGGCAGATTCCTTTCCTTTAACTTCAGTGGCAGATCTTAGGAAAGGTGGCTTGGCTTCCGCGGGGCTTGTTGGTCCTTCTCCTCCCCACTTTCCATCTCCTCTCTCTCCCATTCCTACCTAGCTCCTAGCTTGTGTCTCTGTCAGCAAACAAAGGGTTAAAAATATCCAGTACCAGGGCGGGAGGCCAGGCCACATGACTGCAGGTGCTAACAGGGAATGTGGGAGTGTGTGGGCTAGGATCTAGAAGGATCTGTCACCATTCCAAGAGCTTCTTTGTATGAGGAGTGGTCACAGGTTTTCTTTTCTTTTCTTTTTTTAAACTAAAAGTCTCCAGGCAAAAAGTCCATAAATCTAAAAACTGTGAAAGGCAATGGAAATTTAATTAAATGAGTTAATGTATGTTGAGCGCTTGAGACAGAGCCTGGCACACAAATGGGCTGTTGCAAACACTTGCAAGTGAGTTAGAGTTTAAAGAAATGTGCATCTTAGCACCTCAGCAGTCTATACAACCCAGAATCTTCAGAGACAATTGACCTCAGATTCATGCATTCAAAGTCACCACTGGAACCCAAGACCTTGCTGTCTCCCATCTCCTTGCCTTCTCCCTCCTTCCTCTCTCTGAGAACCTGAGAGTTGGACTATATCTGTGGATGTAACTCCTCCTCTTTGGAAGTCTTCCTCTCACTGTCACGGAACCCCTTGATTTCCCTCCCCTTCTGCTGGGGCAGCTTACGAGAAGCCCGTCCAATCTCCCCGGCAGCTATTATATTGGCTTTGTCATAATAACCATGTAGAACGGCCCTGTAATTACAGGAATAGCTGAAAAGCTTTCCTATCTGCAGCTCACTGGAAAGAATTCTGGAAATTTCATGGAAGCAGGGTCAGGGTCACAGAAGGAAGCAAGACCCTGGCGGTCTGCCTCCAAGGTCACCCCATGCATCTGCAGGAGGTGAAAGCACAAATCCTTTCCACGTTTCTTCTTCAGAAGAGAAGACCTTTGGTGTCCTTTGACACCATGACTCAAGCAGAAAGGAAAGGAACTGAGGCTGCTCTACTCAACTTTGGAGGCTCACAGAGGAACCAAAGACCATGCCTGAGAAAGCATCTTGCCTTCATCTAAGTATGCACAACTCACACATGCACAGCTGGCCTTGCAATCTGCAGAGTATCACCATGGCTGAGCTTGTGCCCAAGGCTGTCTGGTTCATCAGAGGAAGGAAATGACGGATGATGCTCTCCTAAGACACCAAGAGAGATGAGTCAGAAGTAGAAGGGAACTTGGCTCCAAGAACCAACCTGGCAAGCCAGCAGTCAGATGTGTTTGAGGGAAGAGGAAGCCCCCCTCCAAGGGAAGTGGTCCTGACTGTAGTTGCTTCCTTTTTGGGCCACTCAGAGACCTCCCATGGATGTCAGATACAGAGTGGGAAAGTTGGGGGCAAGTCTCTGGAGATAGGTGATGATGGCTTCCTCTGGACCAGCCACTGCTCTGGATATCACTCCTAGGCCGGGGTAGTTAAATATTGGTGGCAATCCAGGGTTTAGAAGTGTCAGTGGTGGTGTGGTCATGGTAGTGATGGCGGTGATGGTAATGTGGTTTTGGTGATGGTGGTGGTGGTGGTGGTGGTGGTGGTAGTGGTGATGGTGCTGTATGTTTGTGACCAAGGGAGTTTAGAAGCATTTATTGCTCTATGCTCTTGGCAATGACTATGCCTAAGTTACTGCCTCAATTTGCCCTCAGGGATGGACTATAATCTAGAATTGTAAGTCAAATAAATAAACAAACCCTTTCCTCCCAAAGTTGCCTTTTGTCAATATTATTACAGCAAAAGACATGAAGCCAGAAGAGCAGGTGTGCACAAGCATGTGTCTTGGGACTTGGATGTGTTCCTTAGGACAAGGTCGCTCACTGACCTGGAACTTTGGCTAATCGGATTCCACCTCCCCCCAATTCTAGAATTACAAGGAGAAGCTACCACACTTGTCTTTTCCCTAAGGTTTCTGGGACTTGAATTCCGTTCCTTCTGCTTGCATTCCAAGACATTCACTGACTGAACTATCTCCTCATTCAGGATAATCCTGGTTTCATATGCTGTCAAATCAGAGTTATAAGAGCTCTCGGAAGCCATTGGCTTGCCAGGGAGCCAGCTAAGTCTCAGAGGGTTTGTCTAAGATGCATGGCTTCCCGGTAAGTGGGGACAAGTCCTCACTCGCTTCTATCCCAGAACAATGTGTGAACACTGGAAGCAAGCAGGTCTGCAAACCATTAAAGCTTGACTTCCATGTGGGATGCTGTTATAGCAGGTCACCACTCTTCCACCAGCAGGTGGTATGGTGGACACATTGGGCGATGGCCATGGTGGTCTTGACACACTGACCTGGTTCTGGGCTAACACACAGGATCTGTGATGGAGCACCAGATCCTCAGAAACCCACAGGAACCCAAGTGACTTTCTCAAGCACGCATCTTCCTTGGAAGATCCACCCACCAGGTACTACACAGTTTCTGACTCTCGTGGCTATGTTTTAGGGAAAGAAAAAAGGATGCACAGTAGATTTAAAAACTGAAGAGTCTACATGGGCATCTTGGTAAAGAGCACACGAAGCCCAAGGTGGGAAACATAAACTCAATTCAATGCTTAAGTAACTCACTAATTTAAGAGTTTTACTTCCTTCTAATGTATTTACCCCCACTTTGAAGTCTCAATATTCCTTGCTATTTTGTGTTGTAGGGATACAAAGAAAAATAGCCTGAGCTCTTTGATTCTGTCAAAATCATTACAGAAAGGCACGGCCATTCAAAATACTGAGAATAAGCCATATTCAAGAGCTCAGCCCTAAGCAGGGCATTAGCAGCACCTACTCTAAGGGTCAGAGAACAAGGGTAGGGAGAACATAAGAGCCAGAAGATAAGGAAAAGAACTATGGACTGCTGTCTGCTGGGCATGACAAAGGTGTTGTAAGCATGATCTCAGTACCTGCAGCTGCCTGTACAAGATTGAGCCTGTCAACTGTCAATCAGAGACCAGGGAGGGGCCGTGTGGTCCTACTCCTACATGCTGAATGATGAGCTGATAGATTCTAGGGGAAGGGCAGACATTGTCTTCAGCTTCATACCCACCCATGACCTCACCATGCTCCAATGAATAGTTACAAACCTGGAGACTCACTGATAGTCCCAGTTAAACTCTGGGGTGCAGAACAGAATAATAGAGCACAAATGTGGAAGAGGTGCTTGTAAGGGGTTAGGGAAATGATAGGGGTCCTACCCCTGGCCCACAGAACTTGCACCTCAACAGAGGTAGCTAATTTGTCCTCACATACATCATAACAGGAGAACCACCAGGATACCTCAGGTAGACCCAGCCAGAGGGTCACTGAGTCTTCGATGCCGTTCCAAATTGAACATCCCTAATCCAAAAGATCTGAAATTAAATATACCTAGAACCCAAACTCAGACACCACACCCCATTACACACGCCAATTTTATCCACAAAATGACTGCAAATGTAGAAAATTATCCAAAAGCTACTAGTGTATGATATATATGCAATAATTAGTTTTGTATTTAGAACTGGGGTGGATCCCCAATATAGCCCATTATGCTCATGCAAATATTATAAAATTCAAGCAACCTGAAGTCATAGACTCCAAGATTTATGTTCATGGTGAGTTGGCTCTTTTTTTTTTTTTTTTTTTTTTTTTTTTTTTTTTTTTTTTTTTTTTTTTTTTTTTTTTTTTTTTTTTTTTTTTTTTTTTTTTTTTTTTTTTTTTTTTTTTTTTTTTTTTCCCCTAAACCAAGGTAGCAGAGCCGGTAGTGAGATCAAAGTTTCTTGTGTCCTGCATCCAGGAAGCAGAGAGAAGTAATGGGAAGGAGGCCAGCGCTAAGGCAAACACTTCAAAGTTGCACCTCCAGTTACCCACTTCCTCCAACTAGACCCTGCCTTCCACAGGCCCAGCACTTTCCAGCAATCTGTTTAAAATTTAAATCCACTGAGGGATTAAAGCACATCCAGCTCTTCGACATTACAACAGATGTCATTTCTAAAGTTTACCCTAAGAACCATACAATTGAGTTTTATATATACACGTCATATATGTATACACATGCACATATACATACATAGGAAAATCTCATGTGGGTGGAGAGGTGGCTCTGTGTGTAAAGTGCTTTCCATACAAGTGTGAGGACCAGAATTTGGATTCCCAGCTTCCATGTAAATGGTGCTGGGAGTGGCCACCCTCTCCTGTAATCCTAAAATGTGGAGGCAGAGAGAGGACAAGCCAGGTAAGTAGATTAATTAGCCAGATTGGCAAATTCAGAGTTAAAGTAAGAGACTCCGATTCATTACACGAGGTGGAGAGGGATTGGGGAAGATGCCAGATGCCAACCTCTGGCATGGTCACACACATATATACACAAGCACATGAACACACATACACAGGCACATACATACACAGGCCAACACACACACACACACACACACACAATCATATAATGTTTTACATAGTCTTATAATGTCGATTGAGCTGTACTCTTAGCTAGCCTGGGGCAAATGCAGCCTTGGGCCCCAGGTTAAACTTCTCTGAAAGCCACAGATTCTGTCAGAGCTCTCTCAGACACACCCAGAGGTGGTGTGCTTTCACTAATCATCTCTGAGGCGTCCCAAATGGGCCGGCCAGAAAGAATAACCATCACATAGGCTGTGAGCCCCTCGGGGTAAGAGTGTCAGATGTGCTTCTGACGTCAGTGTGCGTGGACGTCCCTAGGGGACACAGGCAGACAACTGAGGCTGTGGGACCTCTGTGGGTTGGGGTAGCATGTTCCCTAGGGGACACAGGCAGACGACTGAGGCTGTGGGACCTCCATGGGACCTCCGTGGGCTGGGATAGCATGTACATGAATCTGGGCCACTTCAGAGGCCAGTAACCCCAAGGAATTTTTTTTTTAACATTCTAGGAACCAAAAACATTTTGTTTCCAAAAGTACCAGCTCTAGGGAGCTCTGCTTGCTGCGGGTGGGGACAGGGCCCCCTAGGTCTCCAGGATACCAAACCTAAACAAGAATCATGAACTTGAGCAAGAAGAATGGGAAGAAACTATAGCATCTGCTTGAAACTGCTCCCCCTCATTAACGTGGGGAAGGAGGTGTCTATGGAAATCTATGGCCTCCATCATTTCCCCCACCAATTTTCACAAAGCGCCGAGTCCATCCTGCAAGTGACATTTCTTTGGCTCCCGCCCCCTCTCTCCCCACTCTTCTATTTTTATTTTTTATTTTTATGGTTTTTTGAGACAGGGTTTCTCTGTATAGCCCTGGCTGTCCTGGAACTCACTTTGTAGACCAGGCTGGCCTCTAACTCAGAAATCTGCCTGCCTCTGCCTCCCGAGTCCTGGGATTAAAGGCGTGTGCCACCACGCCTGGCTTTCCCTACTCTTTTAAATTGAAATTTCTCTGGAAACACTTTGGACCGGATTCATGGTAAGATATAAATGACTTACTACCTTCATTAGTTAGGGCTGCTGGGCCAGTGCACCACATAACTAAGTGGCTTAAACAACCAAGCGGCATTTCTTACACAATCCCAGAGGCGGCCAGTCCAACATCAGGACGAACAGGAACCCATTCCTTTTAGGGACTACTGAGTCCAGACATCCCATTGGCTTCCAGGTGGTGGCTTCTTCCTGTGCCATACTCTACCTGACCTCTGTATCTCTGTCCAGATTCCCCCCTCCAAAAAAAAAAAAAAAAAGCCAGACAGGCAAGATTAAAGAGCACTCTAGTAATCTCCTAATAGAGTTGGGGCTCTAATGGGTAAACATGGGGGGCAGGGCACTGTGTGATTTTCCTGGGGAGATACAAGCAAATGCCTATTGGCCCCCCCAGATAGGGCACCCATGACAAACCAAATAAATGATTCCACCCAAGTCAAGCCTGGTGAACTGGTGCACTTATTGGGGTTATTTTACAGGAATATGTGTGACTTATAGGCAGCTGCCACACCAGGAGGGCCACCTTGGTAAGGATGAGAACTCTTAGGATGTAAGCTCCATTCTCCACCCACCAGACCGCCACAGTATCCTCACCCGCTCCGTGCCAGCTAGGACTCCATCTCATGCCTGTCTCACAATGCTCCATCCACCCTGAGGTTATTGCATCCTTTTTTTTTTTTTTTTTTTTTTCTTGTTGTTTTCTGGTTGTGAAACGGGGATGTAGCTTGTCACTTGTAGTACAAGTTAGTTATCGTGGTGTCTCACTGACCTGGAATCTTGTCCCTGTTCTGTCACTTGCCACCTGCATGGCCCGGGGCGAGTTATTTAGCCTCTCTCTGCCTAGATCCCCCTCACTGCCTGGGGAGGATAATAGGTAATAGAGCCTGATGCTTTTGTAGTGACTCAGCTAGCTGTTACTCTGCTGACGTGTACTTCCGACTGAGTGCATTGCATGTGTTCAATCGAGAAAAGCGTTTCATCCTGGCTGTCGTTAGACTCTGCACATGCAGGTGTTTCAAAAGGGCTCCTCAGTGTGTTGGGTCCTAGCAAGGGTGCCCAAAAGAGCCAGACGTGACTCACCCCTCCTCTTGTCCCTGGTTTCTACTCTGAGCAAGAACTAGCCCGGTCACTATGGAAATCAGTATGGAGGAGCCTCCAAAGCCTAAACTAGATCTACAATATGGCCCAGGTACATGGCTCCTGGGTCTCCAAGTCAAGATTACAGAGACACTTGCACATCCATGAGGACCAGCACGCTATTCATGACAGCTGAGTTAGGGAACCAGTCTCTGGGTAGAACCACAAAAGCTGGAGAAAGAAACCATGCTACCCATACAAATGGGATTTAGTTTCAGCCACCAAAAAGTCATGTTTGCCGCAGTGAAGAAGTTATGTCCTGTGCAGGGTAATGGGTGCAACAGGAGAGAATCGTATCAAGGCCAATTTAAAGGCAGTTGCAGAAAGACAAATACCACATATTTTCTCGTATTTTCAAGTCCTAGATCTCATATAGGTACATGAAGTCATGTAGGCACACAGGCCATGAATGTTGAAGGGATATCATCTAGTGGAATGAAAGGGGTGTATAGGAAAAAGGAGGGGAGAGGATTATGGGGGGAGAATGTGGTCAAAGTAGGCTTATATACTTGCATGAAAGTGGCCCTATGTAACCTGATACAATATAATAATATTTTTTATGGGAAGTCAAATGTTCTGCCTGGATCTGTGTTTGCCTTTGAAGCCCAGAACACAGGGTAAAAGGGGTTAATGTAACCTCATTGCTGAGGGATTTCTTCATAATCTGCCCACATGTCCCAGGGATCAGAGTGGCGGGAGGTGGTGCTAGTCTGTGGCAGTGGCTCAGGCCCTTGGCCAACAGCCAGCTACACTCCCCAAGCCCTCTTGTTCAAGCTGATTTTGAATTTAATTAAGAACAAGCCAGCAGAAGCTGAGGTCTCTTCAGGGTAACCCTGTAGTTTGAAGGTAACCAGGAAGTCATAGACAGCTTTGGGGCAACAGAAGGATGGGGGAGTCACTCACCTCCCATCAACATCCTTATCTGCGAAAACAAGAAACAAGACATCATGAGCCCTGGGAGCAGCAGAGGTGGGGTGCAGTGAGAGACTGAGCTATGGGAGGCTAGAGGGAGTGGGGAGCGCACAGTTTCCCAGAAAAGCTGTCCCTTTAAGCAGATGTGGGTTGCCTCTTCTGCGTCTCATTCCCACTCTGAGGCCACTGCTGGTCAACAGGTCTTACACCTCTCCAGAATGCTGTGATTACAGACATTCACTAACACATCTTCTATTCAGTTCTGGAAATTGGTGCATCCTGGATAAGGCTAGATGCCCAAGCTGAGTGTAACCCAAGGGATCCTAAATTAGAAGAGCCCAAATTATGGGATGCTTCTAGACAGATCCCTAGGCCCGCACTCAGACTTAGGAAAGGGTCGCCTAAAGGGCTAGGAAGCTGGCCTTGCAGACACTCTCCGGGGGCTTTAAGTACACATGCGAACCAGGATTGTCTAGAATGTGGACCAGCAAGCTATTGCCATGAGCCAGATACAGTCCCCCATCAGACTTTGTCAATCAGCATTGGTTGTATCATGCTATCTTGCTCATAAATGGTCTTACTATCCAACAGTAGAGTAGAGGAATGGCAACAGAGCAGGCCTTCAAAACTTAACCAGTTACAGAGAATATTTGCCAGCCAATGATCTAGGAAAAAGTTATATACCCAAAACAGATAGTCATTGATTAGGAGGGCCTGTCCAACTTCATTAAGTCAAGTGGCATAGATATGGGTTGGTTTTGATGACCCTAAGGTCTAGACAAAGTTTAGGGAGCATTTGCAATGTCCTGTTGTCCCCATCTCTGATGACAAAGTATCCCAGCGAATCTTTGTGAAGACTGTCTAGGATGATAAGAATGGCTGCCCAGGTGCTAACACCATACCTGCCTGTGGCTGTGATTCTACAGTCCCAGTGGGTTCAATTCTGAAGCCTGCCTCTTCCTTAGAGAGCCCAGTGTTGGCTGATTCCACTGGCCCTGGGCTGGTTGCATCAGAATCCCTAGAGACAGTATGGTGGAAGTGAAGGCTCCAGGTACCATCTCTGCATTATGACTCAGTTTCCCTAGAAGCAGCTGCCTTCCGTGAGCTTCAGGGGGCCCTAGACAGTCTGATTGGGCAAGTACAGTGAAGGTCACTCTGGGTTAGGGCTGGAGGAAAATATCCTTTCAGCAAAGTTAGAGGCTTTCTCTGAAATCCAGCCAGGCCAAGAGGGGTCATGTTAAGTCATTTTTTATATGCATTTGGAAGGTGGCTTATCTAAATTCCATTTCTTGGCTCCCACTTGTGAGAAATGCCCTAAGAATGGTATGATTATCATTGAAGAAAGGCTGAATGTGTGTGTACATGTGTGTGCTTGAGTATGAATGTATGTACATGTGCCTTGTGAGCTTGTGTGCTTGAGTGTAAGTAAAGATAGGCAAATGTGTGTATGCTCATGAGTGTGTGCATAGGTATGAGTGACTGTGTATGCACATATGTATGCATATGTTAGAGTATAGATCATATAGGTAAATGTATTGATGCGTGTGCACAGGTAAACATGTGGATGTATAAATGTATAAAGGCCTATGCATGCACATGTGTGTGTATATAGTGTGTATGGGGGCAAGTGAATGCTTGAATATGTGTACACTCAGGTTTGCCTGAAGTGCACACAAGTAGATGTCTTGGTATGTGCATACAGCACTATTTGACTATAAGGATAGGTAAGTAGGAATTGCATATGATGGGTATATGAACATGGTAAAATGTAGGGGCTGTGTGTTAAGAGTGTGTGCATGTGCATTTGAATGAATGTGTAGCCACAAGTGGGCATGTGCATACAATTGTATGTGAATGTGCACTTGTGTGTAAGATCCCTACTGTTGCATAGTCTTGCTCAGGCATGAATCACTGGGCTCATGGTGAAGGTGGGTAGTCGTGTGAAATGGCTGGCATGAAGACATCTGAAGTCCTAAGTTGGCTCAGGAGGACTAGTTTTGAGATCCACACCTCTGCAGCCCCTTGTCAGCACTGGAAGCCCCTGAACCATTTTCCTGGACTGTTCTGCCTTTCCTTGCTTTGAAGGGAAGAAGATATGCTCTCTCCAACCCTTGAGCCACCTAATTCAGCTTGGGGCAGTAAGTAGTTAAGGGACAAGATCTTGGAGGGGGGCAGGAGAAGGATTTCTACCTTTCAACATGTTGTACAACGCCCGGCACTGGTCACAGGTCACCCAAGCACTTACTGCGCAGCTGTGATAACTCCAGGGGCCTACAACAGAGTCTTATTCCCTTAAGAACCGTGGAAGGGTCATTAGATATTACAGCCACCTCTCTTTCCTGTTCCTTCACCCCATGAGCTCGTGGCCTCAGCCTTGGGAAGGATGCTTGAAGGGGAAACTCTCCATCTATGCAGAGTTCCTAAGTGGTCACCCATGCTGGGGCAAGACTATCCAATGATGCTCTGTTTGGGGGTCTTTATACTCCTGTATGCTCGCTGGTTCAGCAAGCTAGACTTGGATAGAGTCATTACTTTTGGCCTGTGGTTGGTACCTGATTTGGGCTAAGTAGACATTTGTTCACATCTCCTCAGGGGGAAGAAAAAAAATAACAAAACAATTAGAAATAAAACATTGGGCAGAAGAAGGAAGACATGGAAAATAGAAGTAGCAAGACAGACATTACCAAACAAGACAGATCATTGGTAGGATTTACCTTCAGAAGATGAAAAGCTATAAGTAGATCCTTCAGATGATGGGGAAAGCATCACAGAGCAATAAACAGGGCTTTGGGCATCATAGGAACACAAGCAACAAAGTTTATGGTTATTGAAACCAAGGCACAGTTCACAGTGATATCATCCTTGAGGGTGGCTGAGCTCCTTTCCTTCAAGACCCCCTAACTTCCTAGGACTCAGAGATGGTCACTTGTGGCTAAACATTTAGCGTTGTATCTAGAGTTCTGGGGAGCAAACCAAACCAAACAGGAAATACGCTGTTGAGTAGATATTTGCCCACATGTTCAAGCAGTGGACGCCCAGAGGCATGGCAGGAGGCAGGAGTTCCATCCCCAGAGGCAGCAGCTGCCATATCAGGGACAGCTAGGACCCCAGCCTGGCCAGAAGAAAGGCCCATGTCTTTCCAGTGAGCCACTAAAGAAGCCAAGCCCTCATTTTGAGGATGTAACTCTAGATTCATAAAAGACAGACACACCAAGATTGTGGCTTGTGGTGGCCGCAGCCAACCCTACTCCCGGGGGGAAGTTTTGTAATGAAGGAAGAAGATTTGGAAATAACTTGCTGTTCTAGCCAATGGGAAATAAATCTCTCTTCTGGTCAGGGGCTGAGACTCTCTGACTCTTGAATTCTCTCAGGAGAAAACCCCACCATCGATCCCTTGCTCCAGGCCTATCTCCACACAGGGCCCCAGGGAAACGGCCACTTCCAAGTTCTATCTAGTGCTGTCAGAGCCTGGGGGCATCACCAGGGAACAGGCTTTCTACTGAGGCTTTTTGTATTCTCAAATACCACTCCAGCTGTTTCATGCAAACTCAGCGCTTCTGCAAGTTTCATTATTATATTTGATTCACACCTTCCCTTACACACACACACACACACACACACACAGTGGAGGAGGGAGGTAGAACACTCATACTGAGATCAAATCATACATGACAACATCCCTAAGAATCCTTTAAAAACTACTGGATGAGACACATAAAAGCCAGGCATGACAGCACATGCCTCTAATCCCAGTGCTGGTAGGGGGTAGAGACAGACAGATCCCAGAATCTCACTGGTCAACAAATCTAGCCAAAACTGTGAGCTCCTGATTCAATGAGAAACCCTGTCAAGTGAACAAAAGTAGTTAGGGATTGAAGATAGCATGACATCAACCTCTGACCTACACACATACACACACACACACACACACACACACACACAGAGAGAGAGAGAGAGAGAGAGAGAGAGAGAGAGAGAGAGAGAGAGAGAGAGCATAGCTAACACTGTGGTGGATTTATGAGAGGTTACCAAGGTGCTCTTTCACATTTGAAAGCTTTATAAATCAGACAACATTGAACGGGACTCAAACTAGTGGAGTCCATGCCTTTCCAGTGAGCTGAAAACTTTGAGTCTCTGCTGCTGTAAGATTCAAATCTCTAACCTTTAAGACAGAGACTCTCTCCTGTCTTTTTCTTGTCCTCACATGGAGTTCCCTGGTAGGAGGAATGGCGTGGCTTCCTCTACATAAATGCAAGGAGTGGGGTGTGTGTGTGTGCAAGGGCATCTCCTGAAGGAGGACCTGATTGAGGACTGCCTGAGAGACCAAGGATTGCTGGTACAGACGATGCCAGCCAATTGGGAATTGCTGTTTAGAAGAGATGCTTTCTTGGGACCTGTGGGGCGCAGGGAGGGTATTAAAGGAGCTTGCAGCAGTGACCACCTCGCCTCCAGCCCCCAAAGGCAGGTAGGGTTGGGTAGTGGGCAGTCCAGGGCACAGGTAGCAATCCCCATTGTCCTGTCCACCTCCCTGGGCCACTGCACCAAATGAATGACATATTCAGGGAAGAGGCTGCCCACTGGTTAGAAAGTTGATTCTCATGGTCCCTTTCTTCAAACACTCAGACAGCTTCCACCAAGCATCTGCTCTGTACCCTGGATGCGAGGCAAGGAGCCAGATGAGCATTAAAGGACAGGGCTGGGGCTGGTAGACTCTAAGATGCTGTGTCAAACCAGTGATGGAGGCAATACTCCCTAAAACATTTCATCAAACCCCTCACCAGCAGTCAACCACATAGTCTCTGGGGAAAGAACACTCTGGAAGGTAAAAAGAGAAAATGCAGAGGGTCTAGGCAGACACCTACTCAGGGAACACACAGACAGTGACTGTAGAGGAGGTAGGAGGTGAGGATCCATCCCATGGGTAAGACAAGATGTGTTGGTGTATATAAGGTGTGTGGTGCTGGTGATGGTGCTGGTGGTGATGGTGATGGTGATGGTGGTGGTGGTGGTGGTGGTGGTGGTGGTGGTGGTGGTGGTGGTGGTGGTGGTGGTGGTGGTGGTGGTGGTGGTGGTGGTGGTGGTGGTGGTGGTGGTGGTGGTGATGGTGGTGGTGGTGGTGATGGTGGTGGTGGTGGTGATGGTGTTGGTGGTGATGGTGATGGTGATGGTGGTGGTGATGGTGGTGGTGGTGATGGTGGTAGTGGTGGTGGTGGTGATGGGGATGGTGGTGGTGATGGTGGTGGTGGTGGTGGTGATGGGGATGGTGGTGGTGGGGGTATTCAGAGAACAACCTCAGGTGCCAACTACCTTGGACTCTGAGACAGAGTCTCTCACTGACCTGGACCTGGAACTCACCAAATAGGCTAGAGTGGCTGGCCAGATCATCCAGCTATCCTACCTTCTCTGCTTCCTTAGTGTTGAGGACACAAGTCCTTATTGCCAACCTGGCTTTTTATGTGCCTTCTGAAGATCAAGCTCAGATCCTCAATCATATCAGGCCAGTGTGTCAGCAGTTGAACTGCCCCCCCCCGCCCCACTCTGCCATCCCTGGGCCCTTAGACGTAATTTCTTTTTCTTGCCTAGGCAACCACCATGATGCCAGCTGTATCATGTGACCAGCCAAGGAGGTCAACTCCCCAGAGCTGATCCAAGCCCAGTGTCCGGCCCTTGAAACTCCAGGACTGTACACTATATAAATCTCTTTGGCTCAGATTCACCTAGCTTCCCATTGTTTTGTTATAGCAGCAGATAGTAAACTAATACAGGAACACCCAAATGGAACCACATTGGCTGGCCAGGACAGTGGCCTTACTGATATCTAAGAGGAGAGCCTCCCAGCAGCCAGGGGCTTCTGGGAATCTAGCAGAAAGAGTAAGCTGACCCCAGGAGCCTCCTTCTGGTGGCTCCTCTACGATTTGTTTTTATGTTATTTACTAGCGTCTAACCAAGTGTTTTCATTATGACACTTCCATATGTGCATGTAACATACTTTGCTCATGGTTCCTTCTCTATCGCTCTCTCTTCTTGTTTATTCACTTTCTCTTCTTTGATCTGCCCCTTAGCTACTGAGCAAAGAAAGAGGCCTGGGAACCAGAAAAGGCCGGCTGAGGTACCCTCCCCTCCCATCATCCTCACTTTCCTTACCTCTGGTTTATTTGCATGTGATAGCCACAGCCACAGGAAGCAATGTCTCCATTTGCAACAGAACAGAAACCTTCAAAGCATTCATCAGGTAAACACAGCGGGGTTCCAGGTAAAGTGTGGGAGCAGAAAGGGAGCCTGGAAGCCATCTATGCAAATGTGACCCTCCTCCGGGCTGCAGAATGGCACCCAAGGCAAAACTATTTGCATGTGGCCTGAGAGGCCTGCATTCCTTCAAAAGTAAAAGGCAGCCAAGATCCTCGGAGCCAGAAGAGGAGCGGGATGCTGGCCTTAGGATAGTATCTTCTTGACAGAACGGGGAAGCTACACCCATAAAACTTCATCAGTATGTTTGCCTACATAAGCCCTGCATAATGACAAAAAAAAAGACATATCATGCCAATGAAAATGGGGGACATTTCCCTAGGAACTACCCCCTAGATGAGGAACTACAGGCCACCAGTGCCTGCTCAGAGAGAGAATCTCTTTTCTTCTTCTGATGCTTGTTACAAGTTTCTCCAGCCTGCCTTTAGGGACTCAGCGCCAGCAGCCATGACATCACCCACTGCGCCAAATGCGACGCATTTCTAATGTCACTGTGTTTTCCCTACACAACATATGCACCCTTTAAAAGCCACCTCTCACGCCTTACCCCCTGCTATCAGGGCCCTCTCTCTCTCTTTCTCTCTCTCTTTCTCTCTCTCTCTGTCTTGTATCCCCCCCACCTCCCTCATCTCTGTTGCTCTCTCCCTCTGTTTCTCTCTGTCTCACTCACGTCCTGACTCTGAAAAGACCCCACCTTTACTGACAATAAATCTTTCTTGTGAGATCTGTTGCATGGTGTGGCCTTGTGACTTACCTTGGGCCTGACCTGCCAAGGTACTCCTGATGCTAAATAGGAACAGGACAAGCCCACTATTAGGTTATCTGATCCTGAGTGGCCAGTCCCAAAGACTGTGTGTGCAACACACACACACACACACACACACACACACACACACACACACACACACTATTCAATAACAACTGAAGAGGAGGTGATGAATTTGGGAGGGAACAGAGAGAGGGACATGGGAGGGTATTAGAAAGGGAAAGCAGAAGGTGGGGAGGGGGAGCGATGTAAATACATTATCCATATGTGAAATTATCAAAAAATATAATAAAAACATTTCTTAAGTGAAAAGTGAGTCCGTGCCCAACACACACACACACACACACACACACCCTACCCCAAGCCTCTCGCCACAGCCCAGTGCTCCCTGGAGAGAGGCTCACTGAATGAGGAGTGTTTTCAGGGTGGCAAGCAGGGATGGGGGCAGTGCTGTGCATGTCGTGGGGGGCAGAGCCCTGAAGCCTCTCAGCCTGGTAGATAGGGGATGGGTTGGCTGAAGGGCAAAGACTTCTGATAAGCATTCCCTTTACTCTTTAAGGATAGAAGAGGTTTGTTTGGCTTGGGTTCCTTTCAATGTTTTATTTCATTTTTTTAATGACAGGCATGCATCAGAGTCCTTACAGATTAGGGTAAAAGCGGGGATGGGGCAGCCAGCCGAGCATGACTCCCACTGTCAGGTTAGCCGGGTATCACAGTTTCCTCATTATATGGATTGAATTGTCTCCCCCTCTTCCTCCCAAAAGAGACAGATTGAACTCTCCCAGAGCTCAGCAAGTGGCCCTGTTAGCATCAGCATTTATAGCAGTAATCAAATCCAAAGTCATCAATATGGCTCCTTATTTAAACACTAGAAATAGGACATTCGTGTTTGTTTAAATAGGGCTTGGTGGCACCTTAGCCAGCGAAACATTTGCCTTGTTAACAGGGCCCCCGTTTGAGTCCTTCAAACCCATTAGAAAGCCAGACACAAGTTTATAATTGGAGTACTGTGGATGCAGAGACAAGCAGATCCCTGGTCTCACTAGCCAGTGAAGCCAACTTAGTTGGTGAACTTCAGGACAGTCAGAGACCTTGCCTCAGAAGACAAGATGGGTGATATGGTTATATGCACCCGTAGTCATATACTCAGGGGGCTAAAACAGCAATATCACAAGTTCAAGTCTACCAGGCTACCGAGACCAGTCTAGCTAATGTCTGAGAGAGTACTGAGGCCAGCCTGGGCAGTGTAGCAAGACCTTGTCTCCAGAAGAAAAATAAACCAGGACCATGAGTATCATTCAGTCCTCAGGGGATTGCCAGCATGCAGGCAGGGTCCCCACAGCCATCTTCAGATGCACCAGAAGCACATCAGATCTCATGGGTGGTTGTGAGCCACCATGTGGTTGCTGGGATTTGAACTCAGGACCTTCAGAAGAGCAGTCAGTGCTCTTGCCTGTTGAGCCATCTCGCCAGCCCTATTTACTTGTTTTAACTTCATAATGAGCTCTCTGTGACTGAATGCGGACCAGCAGTCTACTATCTATAAGCATGGCTCCTGGAAGAGTGGTTTAAGCTACAGAGGACTAATGGACTGTCCCTGCCATGTGTCACGTCATTGCCACGCTCAAAGGGGAGAGCTGAGTCATATCTTCTGGCACCTGAATTCCCTCATACTCTGCTGTACTCTGGGCTCCCTAGATAATACACATCCGATTATAATGGCTACTAATGACTGAATGTGTGGCGCAACCCAAAACCACATTTTCTCTATTGGATCTAAAATCCTGCACTATCAACCCTTAGGTAGATTTTTATAGATTCACTCTTATTGTCGCACTCAGAGGGCACTAGTGCACATTGCTAATGAGCCCAGGGTTATTTTGAGGAGCGGGTTCCATCCCATCTTGTGGAAGAACAAAGGATCTTATCCTGTCTTTGTTGATGGACCCCGGAGGATCCTTTTTTTTCCCTTGTTCTGGTCAACCCTGCTTGCTCCGCTCAACCCCACTCACTCCGGTCGTCCCCACTCGCTCCGGCCATCCCTGTTCAGCCCTGCTTGTTCCTGGCTCTGGTCATCCCCGTTTGGCCCCACTCGCTCCGGACAGCCCTGCTCGCACCGGTTGGTCTCTCTGGTCCAAGGATTTGTTTATCATTATTCTTCATAAGTACGCTGTAGGTAGCTGACTTCAGAAGCACCAGAGGAGGGTGTCAGATCTCCTTACCGGTGGTTGTAAGCCACCATGTGGTTGCTGGGATTTGAACTCATCACCTTCGGAAGAGCAGTCGGGTGCTCTTACCCGCTGAGCCATCTCACCAGCCCCCAGGAGGATCCTTTTAACTTCTGATTGAGCCCAGAGAGGGGCCTTAGCACTAAAGGGTGTGTGAAATTCACCTAGAGAGTTTATTAAAGTCCAGGCCCCTGGGAACCAGAGACATGTGAGGTGAGACCCAAGAAGTCACTTTTTTGATAAGTTCTCATTTTTGATAAGTGATGTAGATATTCCCATGCTCAACTTCTTAGAGACATCTCTCCCCCACCTCTAACTGACTCTCCAATCTAGAAACGCTTCCCACATCCAGACCCATTGCCCTCCTGTAGGTGCTGCTGCCGTTGAATTGAAGAGCTAGGCAAGACAGAGGCCAAGGAGAGGTAAGAAAACCCCCATGGGAGCCCAGATGCTCAAACATATGGCGAACAAATTGTCTACCACTCTGAGAAGGGCCCCCTCTCATGTGGAATGCGGACTTTGGAATGACTTCCATAGAATGCAACCAGTTCCTTCACTTGGCCTGTAGACAGAGGCAGGTCGGCCTCTCTCCATACCTCTCATCTCTGCTCCCATCTCTCTTCCTGGTAGCTGGTTTCTATCTTTAAAGCTCCCACTGGCTGCAGAGACAACTAGCATCCACAAGGCCTCTCAAGAATAAACCAGGTTGGAAGGATAGCTTGTTCGGTGTAGTGCTGGCTGTTCTAGGGTGAGGCTGAAGTGAAACCGAAAAGTCTTCTTTATGGTCAAGGAGAAGAAAGAACTCGGGGGGGGGGGGGGATGCACACTTCCAGCCACAAAGCAAGGCAGGGTAAGGATCACAGTGTCAAGGACTTTCTGGTCCTTCCCAGTGTGTGCCACCTTCTGAGATCACAGGCAAGAAGGACAAATTGAAGATTTTCACTAGAGGGGAAATATTTGAACTGTCAACCTGAATGGAAATTAACAAAGAATAGCTGTTTCACACACACACACACACACACACACACACACATATTCACATACATATGCACACACACATTCCATATACATGCATGCACACATGCATACACCCATTCCCATGGGATCACAAAGGCCAACAGTGCTACAAAGGGTTAGGGAATTATAAAAAGACAAGTGACAGGGCAGTGGAAACACATTGTTTTTACAGCAACACTAGTCATTTCCAACCACACAGGGTAAACAACTCAAGTGTCTGCAAGAGGAGACTATTGAAATCCTCAGCTGAAAAGCTAAGGGACCAGGAGGCCCAGAACTGATACCTGCATCTCCTCTCCCAAGTCAACGTTCCCTGGTCAGCTTACCAGGACCTTACAGCTCTGGAACAGCTGAGTGATTTCTTATGCGTGGTCAGGGCTAATAACTTCCCAGGTCAAAGTCTGGAGCCCAGGTGTCAGAGCCTACCCAACCAGGTAGGCATGGATGTGAGGATAAGGGTTCTGCCTGCCTTTGCTGAGTTTAAAAGGCATTATTGGGTGGTTTTCTTGAGCTTCTCATAAGCTGGTTGATGTTTACATGACCCCCCTGACATACTCAGGATCCAAATGGTGCAGGAGCCGGTAGATGGCAAGTGTGGGGACACAAGGTATTTTAGGAGCCTTCACTGCCATGACAAAGCTCCCACTGAGCAGTAGGGAAAAACATCTGAAGAGAGGATGGAGAGAAATACAGGGTTTCCACTTTCCTGTTCAGGGCAAGTAGGGGATGGAGAAAGAAGAGAGGAGAGCGGGGCTAGGCCTCTGCTCATTGTCATCACAGCCAAGGGTCTCTGTGAGGCTGGCTGGTTCCATATGAGCAGAGGAGCTGAGTCCTCTGTGTAGAGAATGGAGGATGACTTTTTTCCCCAATTTTTATTAGATATTTTCTTCATTTACATTTCAAATGTTATCCAGAAAGTTCCCTATACCCTCCCTCATCCCCGCCCTGCTCCCCTCCCTACCCACTCCCACATCTTGGCCCTGGCGTTCCCCTGTACTGGGTCATATAGAGTCTGCATGACCAAGGGGCCTCTCTTCCCGATGATGGCCAACTAGGCCATCTTCTTCTATATATGCAGCTAGAGACATGAGCTCTGGGGGTACTAGTTGGTTCATGTTATTCTTCCACCTATAGGGTTGAATACCCCTTCAGCTCCCTGGGTACTTTATGGAGTAGGATCTTTCATTCAACTTCCTTGTGGTTCCTGGGGGATCAGACTCAGGTTGCCAGGAATGCAGAGCAAGCCTATTGTTCCACAGAGACATCTCAGCAGCCCCACTGGTCTGTAATGTTTAAAGAGCACCCCAGTGCTCCCACGTGCAATCAGAACCCAAACCCACTATGTCAGATATTTGCCCAAAGTGGAGTTCTCTGTAGATCAGGCTGGCCTTGAACCAGAGATTCACCTGTCTCTACCCCCCTCACCTCATCCCCAAGTGCTGGGATTAAAGGCATGAACCACTATTACCTAGAAGTGGGATATTCTCAATCATAGCAGAGGAGCTGGCTCAGTCAGTCTGGAGGGAATCAGAGAATAGAATCTGTGTTTCTCTCTCTTTCCTGAGATT